>JANZLQ010000055.1:19701102-19713111 GCA_026212715.1 Elanus axillaris | reverse complement strand
AGGACCCGAGCCGCATCCCCCTCCTCTCCCGGCTCCGGCTCGGCTCCCCGCCCACCCCCACTCACTCACACACACACGCACGCACACACCGAGGCGATGCAGCTTTAAAGGGGCCAGCTGCAGCCCGGGGGCCGGCCCACGTGAGGCCGCCGAGCTCCCTCCGACCGCAGCCCCGAGCGCTGCCGCCGCCGCGGCGGGGAGACGCCAGCGCCGGGGCTGGGCGGGCCGAGCGGAGCGGAGCGGCGGGCGGCTGCTAGCCCGCCTCACGCCAAGTTTGATCGATAACCCCCCTCCCGGCCCGGGCGGAGCAGCAGCCTCGCCGGCTCCGCTACCCACCATCTTTGGGGGAAGTCCCTGCGCTGGGGGGGGGCTGCTGGAGTCGGGGGGAGAAAGGCAACCTCGCAGCCAATGAGCCCTCCCAGGCTGGGGTGAAGACAAGAGGAGAGGGATTTGGGGGAAAAAAAAAAAAGAAAAAAGAAGGGAAGAAAGGAGGGGCAACCATCCTCCCCACTACCTCCGCCAGCATCGCCACCACCATTGACACTACTCCGAGTCTCCAGTTGCGCTCATGCCTGTGCCGCCAGTTTCGTTTTAGGGGCTGAACCGCAGGGGCTGAAGAAAATGGGGCAGAGCGCGCCCCGGACCCTCCTGCTGCTGCTGGCGGGGCTGCTGGGGGAGGCTCTGGCAGGCTTCCCCAACACCATCAGTATCGGTAAGCGCCCGCCGCGGCACCGCGACCCGCTCCTTCCCCCCCCCCCCCCCCGCGCCAGCCCAGGGGAAGTTGTGTGGAGGGGGAGCGGGGGGCGAGCCCGGGCGCAGCCGGGTAGGGGCGCGGGCGGCCCCGGCGGCTCTCGGGGCCGGCCCCGCTCCGGCTCCTTCCCGCTGTCGTGAGCCAGAAGGAAAGAAGGGGTGGCCGGGGCTGCGCTGGCGGGCGGCGGTGAGCGGTGCCGGGCTGCTGCCGCGCTGACCGTTCCCCTCAGGAACGGCGGGAGGATTTGCTCCGTGCTCATGCGGAACGGTGCCCTGCAGCTTGCTGTGCGTCCCACGGTAGCACATAACGCGAGAGAGTAACGGCGTGAATCTGTAACGACGTGCCCCAAACCTGGGGCCGAGCGAGCCGTGGGGCTGAGGGCACGCGAGGGCAACTTGGGGGTTTCCCTGCGTCCCCTCAGAGCAGCGCGCGGCGCTGCCCGCGCTCCCGCAGACCCTTCCCAGCCGCACGTTTGCCACGCGCGCGCCGCCCGCGTCCTTAGCAAGTAACTCCACAGAGGCGTCGTTCGGGTGGCCTGGAGATAATTTAGGAGCCACCGTTCCGCAAGTTAGTACTTCTAAATCGGCGTGCGGGCATCCCTGTAGAAGTGGCCTGGTTTTCAAGGTGCACCTGCAGCTCCCAGCAACTCGCGGTCGCTCGGGGGGGGGGGCACCGGGAACAACTGCCTGCGGCGGCCAGGCTGCCGGGCACGCTGCGCTGGAGCAAATCTCCGGTTTAAAAGAAAGATGGGGATACTGGGGAAGGATTCCTCATCAGGCACGACGGAGGCCGTGATCTCGCTTCATTTGCGTATTCATACTTCACTCTGTGGGTCTGTGCCCTGCCTTTGCGGGGCGATGCAGGGCAGCAGGGCTCGAGAGGAGCGCGCCGGCGGCACGCCGGGTCTTTCCGCTCCCCGCGTCCGACGCAGGCCGTGCCGGTGCCGCACACCCAGCCCACCCTCCGCCAGGTAAGCGATGAACAACGCACCCAGAGGTTTAGTGCCCGCACTGTCGGCTTCACGGAGCAGGTCCGTGTTTTCCTTGGGGGAAGGCGGCCGACGGAGCCCCAGCCGAGGTGCGTGCCGGCGCTGCGGCCGCGGTGCTGTGCGTGGCTCTGCCGGCACCGGCACCGAGAGCGAGCCGGCAGAGAACCGGCCTGGAGAGAAGGAGCCGCGAGGTGCGAGGCCGTTCCGCTGGAAGCGAGGGCCTCGGCTTCTGGCGCTTTCTGAGCCCGCCCAGCCTTTCCCACCGGCTGAGCCGTGCTGGGGGCAGGAGCCGCCGGAGCAGCCGGCAAGGGGAGGGCAGTGTGGGGAGAGCGGGCTTCTCGGGTGGAAGAAAACGTGGAAGGAAACGTCTAAACCGGGTGAATGGAGTCTTGATCCATGCCAAGAACCACCCCGTGAATTTCCAAGACCCAAAACAAAGAATCTCATTGGAATCCTCCAGACCGTGTGTTGTGCCATTTTAATTTTCATTTTTGGTAATCTGTTTCCGTAACTGCGTGTACTATTCAATGTCCGAGGAAAACTGCGGTAGCTGGTGGGGCGTGGTGCTGTGTCACGTCCCCAGGAATAGCGCACCGGCACTTTTGGAACTGTAAAGACACTGAATTCAGTCCCAAGCAGACCCAGGCATGCATGCATTAACATACTGATGAGCTCGCGGCTAGGAATTCCCGCATTTTTAGTACCACGGAGGCATCATTTTTCAAATGATTTAAGGGGGGGGAGGATATTATTATTAGCCAATTTTTCAATATAGAATTTATATTCCAGATTAGTGCATCATAATGGTGTTTAATTAACATGCCACAATAAAATACTCCCGTCTCAAATTTTCTGGCCGAGCATATATCAGTCACTTTTTAGAAATCTGGAGAATTAGATAATGTAAATAAGATTTCAAATTAGCTTTCCTCCAGGAAAGACCTGCATTTACAGTAATGTGGCTTTTACTTTACGGATTACTAACTTTCACCTTTGAACTGAATAAATTATGAGAAAACTGATGGAAAAGTATAGTATATAGTTAATTTTAATTTTGAAGCCATGAACATCCATACAAGTGAAGGATATTTTGCCTTCCCACATGTTCTGCATATAGACCTTGATGTTAAAGCCGTCCCTCCCGTCCTGCCTGCAGTACTTTTAAAGGTCAGGAGTTCCCGTGCTGTTCTCCGAAGGCGGCCGTGGAGGCTGGCCAGGCTGTCAGCACCTCGTGTCCGTTTAATCACTTAAAACCTCCATTTGGGACTGAGCAGCGGTGAAGCCTGCCAGCAAAGTGCTACGTAGATAGAAATTACAGTTATACTTCAATTTTGATTGTCCTCCTCGTAGGGAGGGAGACGCCTGGCTTTGAGTATCTGTTCCGTAGCATCGTTGCTGCGTCCTTTTGTGTTTTACAGTGGTGATGTTTCCCTTTGCCGTAAGCGACTGGGTAGGTTTGGGTGATGTTTTGGGGAGAGGTTGTCGGAGTGATGATTCTGGGGTTAATTGGCCTTCTATTTTAAATATAACACTTATCTTCTGCATGTGATGATTATACAGTGAATAGTTACATAAAGTAGTCCTAATGTGGTAGTTTAACTGAAATATAGTCTTGGGCTGAATGGGAGCTAACTAGCCATTTGATAGATCTTTGCATTTCCTGCAGTGGGGATGTGATGGGAAAACGAACTTTATTGAATAGAGTTCAGCTGCTCCTGTAAGCCACCACTTGCCTTAAATTGAAATGACATGAGAAGCCTGTCAGCGTTTCATTACTTCCTTCTGTTGTGCTGATGGTATGCTAAGATCACCATCTGTGTTTTTCTTCTGTCAGGCACACAAGCTCTGCTGAAACTTTACAGGAATATTCTGAACAGTTTTTTTCTTATCTTTACAGGTCATGCAATATTTAAACTTACATATCTAAGCAATCATGACTACAAACACCTTTACTTTGAATCAGATGCTGCTACTGTCAATGAAATTGTACTGAAGGTGAGTATTAAATTTTAACGTGACCCAAAATCCTGGGTGTTTTACCGCTTGTTAGACATGAAAGTATTCAGGAGGCTCTGGAAATACATGAACGGTGCAGTGCCGGAGGACCACTAAGAGACATTTAACTTACCAGGCTAGTTGCTCGGTGCCTGCGATTTTATTCATTTTTCAAACGGCCGTACAGCTGACTGCCTATTTGTGTATAATATTTCCTTTTATACTAGTTTCTGGTTAATAGAGACGCCGGTTTTCTGTGGAATTTCATAGGAAACTATCAAATTTTATTGTGTCCAGATAGTTTCCCCCTCCAGACAGGTGAGACGGTCGGCAAGCCCCGTGTCGTGGCGGAGGTGCCGGTGCTGTGCGGGCTTGGGTGCCCTGCCCCGGAACCCGCGTCCGGCAAAGCACCGCGGTGCACGCGGCGCTGCCGCGTGGCTCCCGGTGCTGCCGCGTGGCTCCCGTGGCAGGGCCTGGCCTCGGAGACCCACGAGGGCACCCAGCTCGGGTGAGCGCCCAGCCGGGACGGCGAGGGCCCGGAGGAGCCGGCGGTGGAGCTCGGCGGCAGGGCGGGAAGCTGGGCAGCGGTCCCGGCACCGCCGGGGCTTTCGGAGCCGGTCGTTCAGAGATTCCGGGAGGGCTCCGGTAAAACCACGCGCTGACGTAATGTTCAAGGCCACAGGTTGACGCCGCATCCACGGCTCCAGCGCCGGCCCGGGCAGAGGCAGTGAGGCTGCCGGGACAGCGCTTCTCTCCTGCCTCTCGCACGGCTTTTCCAGTCGCCGGTGTTTGTACAAAGCAAACAGGTTCTTTTTCTCACCGTGATACTTTATCAGAATTGTTTGCTTTTCGCGTGGCTCAGCGCGTACAGGTATTGGCTTGCTTTCTGAAACAAATTTTTTGTATCGCCCTTGGAAGATTACACTTAGTTTTCCTCCACAAGCTAATATTTTATAGCAATTCAAAATTTAAAAAGCAGTAATTTTGGCAAGCCATCTGTTACGTTTGCTTTTATTTTTGGTGTGGAGTTTAGAGGATTGCTAAATAACTGACATACAATGAAATAATTTTTATTAGTAGCATAGAAGGTGAATGTGTTTTGGGGGTTTTCTGCTTTTTTTGTGAACTGTTAGGCCGATTCTTTTGTTCCTACTTTATTTTAAGTAAGCTGTTGTAATCCAGAACACTTGACGCATCTGAGACTGGTCATAAAAGGTGGCTAAAAAAAAAGGTTTGGTATGAGTAACGTGAATATTCAAGAGAAAGATATTATTGAACAGTAATTTTTTTTTCTGAAGTTGCAGATTGTTTATACAGAGCATTTTCTGGTTTCATGCATAAGTTACCAGTTTGTTTTCAATTCCATCAGCGTTCGGAGACGCAGAGAAATCAGACTTTTCAAATTAGGCTTTTTACATGATCAAGTGAGAAAGACTGAGGCTTTATTGACCATGAAAATTCCCTATATTTTTATGCCTTAAGCTGTAATATGCAATGAAAGTGAAACACTCTACAGTGCATAAAATTGTGCAAGTTTTAAGCCACAGCATATTAACCAGCTAATGGCAGACCAAAGGGCATTTTTATCTTTTTGATTCTTGCATTAACCTTCCATTAAAATTATCTATGTGATTATCACAAAGCACTGGAGATAATAAATTTAGGGAATAGCAGGCTTGTTAAATATCATTTAAAAATGCTTTCATCAAGTAAAATGTGCCAAAACACAGGGAAACTATGAGATTAGCTGAGTAGGCAAACATCGTAATGAAAGAATTATTTTTATTGAAGCGGATAAAGTCTTTTATTGAAAATTACTATATTAGACCAGCACTCTGGGTCTTCAGGACTTGCTGCGCTCACCCGGGGGTTTGGGTGACAAGGGGGGACGAGGGGAGAGGGATGCTGAGGGCCTGCGGCTGCCGGGGCCGCCCTGCGCCGAGCCGAGGGCTGCGGGGGGAAGAGCCGGGAAGCGGCCGCACGCAGAGCAGGGCTGGCCCGGAGCTCCGCGTTCTCTCTGCCGTCGTGCTGGTGGTGGCCCGCCGGGACCGCTTTCGCCGAAGCCTCGTTCAGCTGGGTGCGGCGAGGGTCCCTGCCCTCCCCGGGCTGTCCCACTGAAGCACCGATGAAATGAAATACTGTTTCATGTCTTGCAGGTTAACTATATTCTAGAGTCACGAGCAAGCACAGCCAGAGCAGATTATTTTGCTCAGAAACAAAGAAAACTGAGCAGGAGAACAAGCTTTAGCTTCCAGAAGGAGAAGAAGTCAGGACAGCAGTAACGCCTAGCCTCGAGGAGAGCCCGTCTGCCGGATTCGGAGAGGGAGACGCTCCCCGCCGCCCGAGACAGGTGGGAGCCAGGACTGCGGTGCTCCTGCTGCCAACGGGCAGGAGCAGCCAGGGAAGAAACCTGAATTATCCCGTCTCTCACGGTTGGAAGATTATCCCTCGTTGGTGATGGGAAGTCTCCCCTGTGACAAATATAAAGAGCCATATCAGCCGGAAAGAAGACTGTTACGCTTCAGGTTCCTTTGATTAGAAATAAGAGAATGACGTAGACTGGCATCATTTAATTACTGTATTATGTACAATCACAAGAAGAGATGTGATTACATATTATTTCACAGCCTGGTTAAAATAAATTATATACATCTGTAATACACCCACATACACACAGGTATTGCTTGTGACATGATCAAATTTCTAAAAACAAAATGTAGGACAAATGTATCCATTTTTACTATTAATAAACAGATGTAAGCTTTTTCAAGGTCCATATGATGCACAGTTCTTTTGGGGGGAGGCTGTAGTCCCAGATGGTTTCACTTCTGTTGCTGAAGTGCAGGAGGCAACCGTGAGCCAGGGAACAGCAGCCATTGCAGGGGAGCCGATTTGTGAAGAAACGTTGAGACAGTCGAGTCTGTTGTGGTTTGTTTTGTTCAAAAATATTTTTATTTAACTGTGCTTTTCAGCTTTGCATACGTTTTATTGGAAGTTACTTGCTGTAGTCAGCACGGTGTTTTGAAAACCAAGGCAGCGTCTCTGCAGTTGAAAGGAGAGCATCCTCCTGCCTGCGTGAGCTGCCCACGTACGTCCACCCGTGGATCCACGGCTGCCGCTGCACTGGGGTCTGCGCTTCCTCTCCGAGACAGCTTGCACCTGAGGACTGAGAAATGCCTTCACCTTTTCGTAATATTATTCTTTAAAAATAAAAATTAAGACCGACTTTGTACTGGGATTTGTAACTATTTTGGCCTTGTCCATCCTTAATAATACATCAGGGAACATGTGAATGGGATTACTCGGAACCAGAGCTGCGTTTCTGGTTCAGCTCACCAGAGGTGTCTTTCATAAATCCCTCCAGGTCGCTGAAGCTGGAGCTCTCGGCACTGCTGCTGTGGATTTTGTATCGAGCAAGTGCCCCCAGTTGGAGGGGCGTTTAAGCGCAGCCGGGGCTGCGGGTCCCGCGGGCAGATCAGGCTCCCTCCTGCCACCCAGCCTCGCCTGCCGCAGCGTGACCTCTTACGGTGTCCTACCTTGCTTTTGTATAGAGAGAAGTTTCTGAGCCTTAACACGTAGTTTAGGAATAAACACTAAGGCAGAGACGTCTATTTGTCGCTTACCTGTTGCGTTTAAGTTCTTGGTTTTTAAAGGTTTAGCCCTCCCGGAGCCGGTGTCAGTGCTGCCTGAGGAGGGGAGCCCTGCCCGCACCGCGGAGGCCAGTCTTCACTGTACAGTCTTCCATGGTATCTGCAAAGCAAGAGAAACAATATTTTATAGTATGATATTTTTTAATATTTTATATGTGCAAATGCAGCACAGATGCAATGGGGAAAGACTCTTCAAATAATGCAATGTAAATGACTCCTTTAACCACTTTGTGAACTATTTAACATTAAAGTTGTTATGTGAATGTTCTCTTGCCACCTAGTTTCAATTCTTTTTAACTGAACTAAAAAATTGCCTGCGCTGGTATCGGAAACTACAGAAGTCTCCTGCTTGTTTCCATGGCCATAATGCTGTTGCCACCCACTTCCCTTTCTTCGTTGTAAGTAGGTATTCAATATAGGCAGTATTTTGCTTTCAGTAAAGCCTAAAGATTCACATAATTAAAAAAATCTCTGCTGTCTAAACTGTGGTAACGTTTGTGGGCGCACAGTCACTTGCCCAGACCACGTGCGTTTGCACCATCTCGTAAATCACCTTCCACTTGCTTTATTTTTAGTGCAGTCTTCCCACGGAGCTGGGACACGCAGCGCATCCCTGGGGAGGACGGGCAGGGCGGCAGGGACGGGACGCGGCTGCTGGAGGACGCTCGGAGGGCTTGGTGGGGAGCAGGCACGGTGTGGAGCCCGGAGTGAGTTTATTTGCTCCAAAAGAGCAGTTCACAGCTAAGAAGCGAATTTACTTTCACGAATCAGATCCAGTTGAATATGCGGTGTGGAGGAAACCTTCCTTAAATTCTGGAAACATCGAGCTTTTCAAGAGAGGAACAGCCTCTCCCTCAGAACAGACATCTCTACTTTTTAGTGTTTGCTGAAAGAGTTAAATCAGAGCTCATGGTTGCAATCTGTGTGCAGCTGAACACAAATCCATCACGGGCTGGTCTTTCCCTGGTAGTTGTAGATTTAATTGATTCAGATGGGCATTCAACTGGGTCAGAAAAGCAAGCTGTTCCTTCCATGCCTTGTTACTGGGCTTCGGCAGAAGAGGGTGGCTGCCGGCTCACGTAACGAGGATGACTTCTTGGTGACGTGCATCGGTAGCTGTTGGAGGCACCGGAGTTTTTCTGGATTTTCTCTTTCTTCTCCTGCTGGAGGGGGGGGACACCTGGCTCACATGTGCACCTGAAGTTTTATGGTCGATCGCACCTCACGGAGCAGAGCGTATGCTTGTAAAAAAATCACGGGCACAGAACGCCCAGAATGAGCGTAGCCGGAGCTGTTTCCCCTCGGTGCCCGCAGCCCCGCGGGACTCGTACCTGTGGGCTGGTCTCAGCAGCCGGTGCTGCTCACGGCTGGCCTCTCGCTGCCCATCTTGCCTGGCTTTGCACAAAAAAAAATGCTGCTCAGAGAGTCTCCAAATCCACCGGGAGAGACGGGTGACCTTTGTGGTGAGACCCCGAGGTCGCTCGTTGTACTCCGGGGGTGACTGAGCGTTTGGGAGCTTTGTGAAAGAATAAAATAGCTGATGAGTGGCTTTGCCCGCTCAGGAGCGGTCGGTCGGGTGGGGATGGCCGAGGCTGCCGCAGGCAGAGATGAGCCCTCGCCGCCTCCTTGGTTTTGTCAGAATATTGAGAAATAAAAGAGTAATAACCTTTTAGCGGAGGGCACTCGGGCATGTGCTGGCTCCCAAGGCGGGAGCACTGGGGTGCCTGGCTTGACCCGAGCTCTCCCAGGGCTCTGCAGGGGTTTGCCCTGAAGTCCCGCAGGAGCAGTTCCAGCCAGAGGATCCTTTGGATTTAGGCTGGTGGGAGCCTCGTACATCCCGGGAGCTTTTGTAGCTGCCCCTCAGGCAAGGGTGGCGGGGCTGGGACCCGGCCGGGAGCACGGGCTGCACCCACCCCGCACCCGGACAAGCAGCCAAAAACCCAAAAAACCATCGTACAGCCCTGGGTGCAGCCCTGAGATTAATGGGGGGAGTTATTTATGGAGACATATTTGTAATGGGCCCATGAATTTCATGGAAATGCGCTGCCGTGGCGGCGTGCGGTATTGGGTGCTGCTGCTGCTAAAATTAATGCCCCTTAAATCACATCCCAGTGCAGACTCCCCGGTGTGACGCTGGGACAAGGACGGAGGCGAGGACAGAGATGCCTGAGCACGACGGGCACAAAGGCCGGGCAGGGCCGGCGGGATGGTGACCCGCATCCCGGCTGGATGCTGCTCCCGGCTGGTCCGGAGCCGCTGGCAGTGGGGAGGGCTGGCCCTGTGCACGCCCCGGCTGCCGCTGCTACTGCACGAAGGGTTAAGCACTGTCATGTTTTATTCTCCCCACACACCTCTGCTTAAATGCAAAGAAAAGAAGGGGAAAAAAAAAAAAATCTCAACAGGGTGTTGTTCGCTCTAAAAACCCTAAGCATGATTTGTGAACTCTCACAGCCTTGGTAATCTCATCAGAGTAATGGGATTATATTTCAAATCACCATGGCCTGTTCATTACACATTTAAACTCCTTTGACAGAGGAAAAGTTAAATAAAATGTGTGCGTCAGCCCTGGTTGACTTTCCCAGTTCTCTTTCTTGATTAGACAAACAGATGCTGAGCTCCAAAATGAAAAAATAATGTGCTCATTTATTCATTTTTCTGACAAGTCACAATAGATTTTTAACTACAAATGAGCCCCCTCCCCAGGTGGGCAGCGCGGGGGCAGCACGCACCGCGCCGTAATGGGCTCCGAGCCGGCGGCGGGGGCTAAACCGGGGCACAAGTGGTCATTTCCGCACCACGAGCGCAGGGACGCCGCCGCGATTCCCCCGCCGCCGCCGCCTGATGAATTTCTCCGAGGAGCTGACACGAACGGCACGTGCATTCCAGCAGCAGCGCAGCCCCGGCCGAGGCAGCTCCGCACAAAAAAGCCCCAACCATGGGCATCCCTTGAGGTTTCCGGCACCTCCCGCTCGGCTCTGCTAAAATGCACCCGAGCGGAGGTGCCGGGGCGGCCACGGCCGTGGAGACCGGGATGGCGCGGCCACGCCGAGCATCTCCGTGCTCCGGAGCTCCCGTCCGTCCTGCTCTTACACTGACTTTTTGCACGAGCGTCAGGCGTGCGATGGGGGGAAGCGGCTGAGCTCAGCCCGAGCGTGGCGGGTCTCAGCAGCCAGCCGGTGCGGTGCCCCCGAGTCCTGCGTGGGACTTTTTGCCACTGGAGTTGAGACTTTTCCCGGGAACTGCCAACGAAGAAGCGCATGTGCTGCGGGGAGGCGTCGAGGCTGCCGGCGGGCTGGGCTGCGCTCCCCGCTGGAGAGGAGGGTTTCACATCGGGGGCTCTATCAGGGAGCTGAAATGCCAGATAATTAGAAATACACCAGCAAACACCATTATTGTCAGGAGAATGCAATTGCATACAGTAATGAAGCAATTATTAATGAGCAACTGCAAGGCTGTCATTAATTTAAGCTTTTCAGGATCACAGATTAAGGCAAGTTAAATGTTAAAACAGAGCCGGGCTGGGCTGAACGGTGCCGAGCAGGGCTCCCCGCTGTGCGGGGTGGCAGAGTGGGGCCGTTTCCCTGCGCCCCGTCCCTGGGCGAGACACCCCACGAGCCCTCCCCACCTCCGTCTCCGTCTCCCTGCCCTGCATCCGAGCGCAAGGAACCAGCACCAGCATCGGCCCCTCCGGGCAGCCTGGGCAAGGGCTCGGCAGGGGACGGGGATAGGGACGGGAATGGGGAGAGGGTCGGCGTGCCGCCCCATCCTGCAGCAGCCACAGGGTGCCCGTGGCTCCGTAGCACAAGTGCCGGGTGCGTTCGGGAACGCTGCAGCCGGGAGCTGCTCCCGCACCAGCGCAGCCCCACGCTGCAATCTGTCACGGCGGCTGGGGCTCGCCGGCTCTGCAATATGTACCTCATGTCTGGGCTGTCATCGGACATAATTCCTCCCTGCTGGCATATTGCTGATTTGTGCATAAGTGATGCATGCAATCCACCTGAGCTAGGAGTCAGGGGTTTCTTGATCTGGGGCTGTCAGGGCAGAGTGTTTTAGTGCCTCCTGCGATTAGCTGGAATTGACAGGCCCTGAGAGTGGGGAATTGCACAACAGGGGAATTAACAGCCAGGGACTGAAGTGGAGTGTGGCACTCGTTTAATCTGCAATTTATCAGTTTACGTGGCTTCTTGTCGCAGGCGGAAGATTACACTCCAAAAAGAAGGCTCCCTTTTTTTTTTTTTTTTTAATTTCACCTGACAGGGAGAGGGAAGAGCAATATTCAGAGGCTGACACGCTGGCTGGCTCCCACTGGGTTACCGGCCCGTGCCGTGCTGGGATGAGCCAACTGCAGCCGCTTCGCAGGCGCTGGCACGGCGAGGGGCACGGCTGCAGGGCCGGCAGCCCCCAGGACCCCGGCCCCGGCTTCAGCTGCTGAGTTCCACCCCAGGAGGCGGCGAGGATCACCGCAGCCCCCCGGAGCATCCCGGCCAGCCCACTGCGGCGTGACGGTGCAAGGGCTGAGCAGCCCTTTCCCGACTACCCTGCCGGCAGCCCCACTCCTGTCCCAGCACGTGCCCTCCCCCGTCCCCATCCCCATCCCCATCCCCATCCCCATCCCTATCCACATC
>JANZLQ010000055.1:19679509-19694803 GCA_026212715.1 Elanus axillaris | reverse complement strand
CGCGCCCGCCCACTCCTCACCCGGCGGTGCTTGAATTTTTTCTGGCTTTTTTTTTTTTTTCTTTTTTGGCCGCCCCCCACCCCTAAAGCAAGCAGCCAGCCCCCACCCGGGGGGTCCAAGCCCAGCGGCGGGTCGGCAGCGGCAGCCCCCGGCGCCCGCCGCTCCGCCTCGGCCCCGGCAGCGGGTGGGCGAGGACCTTCTGCAAAGTTAAAATATATCTCCCCCAGCTGCAACAATTTTCGTACTTTTTGACCTCGGGGATTTACTTAGCACGTTAAGTTCAAGGCTCAGAAGCCCAAGGCTATTACTCATTTAGGCACTCCCACCACCACCACTTTTCACCACATATTTTATCATTTGACTTCCCGGCTTAAATTCATGTTATGGCAAATAATGGATGGTAATACTTTCCCCCTTCCCCATGTTAATTGTCTTGTCTGACAACCTCCGCATTTGAAATGATTTAAAGCAAATAACGGTGCGGCGAGACCGGGAGACAAACCGGCACAAAACATCCGCAGGAGCCCGGCGGCTCCGGCTCTTCCCTCGCAAGTTGGTGGCTGGATCCAGAGCACAGCGAGCCCCCCCAAAAGCATCGCCCAGCTCTTGCTGGGGTCACCCCGGTGCTGAGGCAGCTTCTCCCCAGCGCCCTGCAGCCCCCCGGGGTGCTGGGCCGGGCCCCTCCGGCTTTGCTCCCCGAAATCCCGCTCTTCTTGAGGTGGCTGAAATGGGGAAACAAAAGGGAGTGCTATTTGCAAATTAAAAAAAGCAAGGTGTAGTTGATTAGCAAATTAATTATTTCAGTACCCCCAGGATTATATTGTTTTTCTAAGTTCTGTGGGCCTGTGTAATTTACTAATTTCACAGTCGCTGAACTTCCCTGGGAGTGAGACTCAATCTCATTCACCTATCTAACACGTATACGCGATTTTGTGCAGAGGCAGAGGCAGTGGGTCTGCTGGCAGCGTCGGAGGGAAGAGGGTGTCCGGACCTTTCCCCCCGCTCCTGCCGCTGACCTGCTGCGTGACTCTGAGCAAATTCTTTGGTTTTCTTGTTTCTGAGGGTGGACACGCTGTCACTGGCTTCCCATGCGTGTACTGAAAACGGGCTGCTGCGTTATTTGTCCTTTGCAAGCAGCTGGAGAAGAGGGTTCCCAACATAGGAGGGTTTTTGTCATCAGCAGACTGTCAGCTTCTGGTGTCTGACATCACCGTCACGCAGGGCGCTTGAGAAAAATAATTGAACTCAAACCAAATAGGACTATCCCAATAAAATACAGGGATAATACGCCTGCACTGGTGGGAAACCAGCACTTCTTTCTGCCTGCGATGCACGAGCAGGTCTCGGTGGTTCGGGGGGATAAACCAGCATCACCCGGACCAGGCACCGCAAACTTCCCTCGCCGTTGGTGACCATGAATCCGGAGCTCCTGGCTGTGTTTGTAGCTGTCTGCTTAGTCCCAACCTCCGATTAATCTTCTTCTATGTATAGATTCTCTAATTTGATACCACGCTACTATATAATATCCTATGTCACACCCTATTTATACAGGCTTCTATTTTAAGGCTTCTGACGGGACGCGGAGGCTCTGGCCAGCGTGCCCTTCTTTCTCCCCGCCTTACCACACACACACAAACCGAGGCAGCTGGGTTTATGCAGTCCGAGCCCGGCAGAGTTCCTGCCTGCCGGCTGTCCGCAGCTCAGCACAACATTTTGCCTGCCTGGGCCGGGGGGGGGGGCAAGAGCCGGGTAAAAAGGCAGAGGCTGCGTGGGAGCCCGTGGCTCCAAGTGCTCGCGCGGTCCTGCTCCGCAAGCGTGGAGGCAGCTGAGGAGGTCACCGGCACGCTCCAGACAGGGCTTGTTAGCACCCACCGCACGGCACCGCGCTGCTCACGGCACCTGAGCTACTAATTGAGCATCTCGTTTCTATAGGGTCACCACTGCACTGGTGTGAAACTGGAGCGCTGCGGTAAGGAGATGTGGCCAAACACGTTATTTTATTAGAAATGCACGTTCAGAACCCCTGCTACCTTCCCTTTCTTTGTAGAGTGATGTTCTAAGTTTGACTATACGCACAGACAGCTTATTTCAAGACTATAGCGAGGGTATGGCGAGCATAGCCACAAGCCCGTTACTCTGAAATGCATCAGCATAACTTTTTCAAGAGGAAAAACCAGATCATTTTGTTCTAGAATGTGAAATCCCACTAGTTTCAGCTAATTTTTCCAGGAGAGGCCAGGGGTAGAGAGTCCACCCCTGTGAGGGTCCTGTCTGACGATGCTCTGCTGTCCTCTGCTGCGCTCCGGGACAAGTGTCCCCGCGCAGGGCAGAGCCGCACGCCAGCATTGCCAAGGACCAATCCTCCATGCTCAAAAGCTCATCTCTAAAACCACGCAGTGTTCTAAAAAAAAATCAAAAAAAATCATTCCTCAACATTGCGGTCATTCATATTCCAGCCGGGCCGGCCTGCAGATCCCTGCCAGAACCGCTGCGCTGGTGAGGCCGTGCAGGAGGGCGCAGGGTGGGGAGCAGCTCCTCGAGGGTCACAACCCAAATCTCCCAATTCCCACGCGGATGCACTGTACCCTTCAGACTCCATCACCCCTCGGCTCCCTTCCTTATCCTGTCGCCTCGTGGACGGGGACCCCCCCCCTGCCCCCAAGACCCCGTCTGCGTTGCCCTCCCCAGGGCTGCTGCAGAGGGCTGGACGAGGCTCCGGAGTCTGGCAGCACCGGAGGGGCCGTCTCGCTCCGCAAGGCATAGCCTGCACTGGGAACGCAGCCCCACGGCGGCATTATCACTCCAAAGTGGCAAAAATGCCAAGCGAAAGGCTGCTCACCCCTGGCTTTGTTATGCCGCGGTCTGAACTGGTCTTTTTCCTGTTGGGTACTTTCAATGCACGGTTATTTGTTGAACTCCCGGCAGCAGGCTGTTAACATCGCACGTTACAGCTTCGCACGTCACCCGCTCCCAGAAACACGCACGCACGGCGCTACATAACCAGAATAGTTAATCAGCCAGCTGGGGAGACATCACCCCGCTCCTCTCCTTCCTCGTGGCCTTTCCTAACGCGTTATTGAGTTTGTCACTCAGGAGCTCCTGGGCACCGAGAACTTCCTATCAGCCAGGTCCCTGTGTGCTCTCCTCATCTCTCTGTATCCACAGGTGAAGGTGGCTCCGGAGAGCAGAGGCCGATGCATCCAACCCCGAACCAACGTAACCGCGAAGGCACGGGAGCTTGGTTTTGCTTACGAACAAGTAAACCTCGTTTCAAATGGAGAGTCCCTTATTTATCTACGTTTAGCTTCGGGAGCAACCCCAGAGCCTAGTGAAGAGCTTTCCAAAGCTTGTTTCTCCTGCCGGTGAAACTACGCTGGGAACAGTTATCTGAAGGAGCTCTTCTGGGCTGATCTGCCTCGTGCTGGGAGCGCGCTGATGGCGCGTGCGTATGAAAATGGAAACTTCCCCAGATGTTCAGACTCGGAAACTCTGAGTCTGCAGAATTCCCTACCAATGTGTTTATTCAGTTGTTGAAATAAAATCTTCATTGCCGTGATTAGTTAATATTTGTGAAGCCTGTAAGATTCCAGAATAAAGGGCTGAAAGAAATTTGCATGGCTATTAGATAAATGTGTTGGTAATAATGAAGATGGCTGGTGAGAAGACATCACTCCTAATGATGTACGATTTATTTCCTTAAGGGTGTGCTAATAAACAAAACTCATTTTTAAAATCTGGCACATTTATTCCACATATGCTCTCAGATCAAGTAAGTTTAGTCTAACCACAGCGTGGTCTTCCTCTTCGACCCTCTCTGAAATTTCTCATTAACGCTTGCCATGCTGGGCTGTTGATGACACGGACAAGCGCTCCTTCCCAGCCAGCACCCTAGATACTAAAACCTGTTGCCCTTGGTCCTGGCCTGACAGCCAGCGGAGTTTCCCAAAGGGTCACTCAACCTCTGCGAAGGAGCTTGGGTGTTTGTCCTCATCCCGACCTGAGCTTTGCGGGGAGTCCCTGGATGGATCTCCGAGTCCCGGATCAACTGCATCCCCTCAAACCAACCTAAAGCCCCACCAAATTTATGCCCGTAGGCTGTTACCGCTTCTCGTGTAAAACCCGAGAAGCTGCCCCAAAGCTCGTGAAGGGAAGCGTTTCCCTTCGCGCCGTGGGGTCAGCTCGCAGCGGTTGTAGCAGCTCCATCGCCGTGGCCTCTGTGCGCAAGGTGAAATGCAGCGGGAGAGCGGAGCCGGGCTGCGTGCCGATGGAGCTCTGCGGGCGGCTGCCGTGCGCTGCGCATAATCTCTGCTCACGGCCGTTCCCTTGGATGTCTTTACACAAAATCAATAAGGTGTTAATTTGAAACAAATCTTGCCTGCATACCTGCAGGAGATTATGTCCCCTGCACAAGGAAGCACACAGAAAGCTTCTCTTCCCACCTCCGTCCGCAGGCTGGACAAGCAAACACACAGGGCAGGGTCCTCTGGTGTGCAGGATTGCTCCAGTGTTTGAGGTCTGCTTTAGGGCTGTGTGCGCTCTGGAAAGATGATTTCCTACCGTACCTTTTAAAACCCCAGATTAATATTCTACAGGGCTGGTGCTTCGCATGGGAGGGAAATGCCATTTCCAAATACCAACGTGGGTTTCACTCCCCTATTTGGATTCGAGTACTTTCATACGTAAGATACTGACTTGTGTAGGTTGAAAAATGACAATGGAAAAGCTTTTCTATGCCTCCGGTCTGTGCACCACCACCACGAGCGGCTGTGCCAGCAGGGAGGGTGGCAATACTTAAAACGAGTCACCGGACAAGGACAGGGACAGTCCTGTTCAGGGATGTGATGCCATCCGGGACACCAGGGTGGGACCTGGGGTACCTCCCGCATTGCTGCAGAGCCCCGGCAGGCGAGCGTGCATCCATCGCCTTCGCCCTCCAGAGGAAAAGCGAGCGGAGGTAGGCACCGATAAAGCATCCTGGCCCATCAGTTTTGTGCGGAAATCCCTGTCTCGGACACTCCGGGGTCGTGCCGGGGCTGTGCCCGGTGCTTGGTGCCCAGACGGACACGTCTGCGGAGCCAGGCTGCCGCTCACACCACGTGCTGTAATGAAACTACGAGGGTTTCAAATTTAGAGAGAAAGAGGAGGAAAAATGTTTGAGAACAGCAGTTTGAGAATTAGCAGAAAATACCCTTCTCCTTGGGGTCCAGCTCGTGCCAGGCAAGGGTGCGAGGCCGAGCCAGGCAGGTCCCCCCGCGGGGCCGTCGCCTCCCGGGGCTGCAGCCGCCTTTAGAGCCCAGACCCAGGGCAGAGGAGTGTGAAAACTGCTGCTTCTTGCCCCATGCATCTGGAAAATACCTCTTTTTCTTATTACTACTACAGTCAGGAAATCCATCTTTGCAGGCGTGCGCCCAGCTGCCGGCTGGATCTGTCCAGGCTACGGGGTCTCTGGGCAGGGGGGGGGCTCGCCGGGGTCACTGCAGCCTTGGCTCTCCTGGCTCTGGGCAGGGCTCCTCGAGGGCAGGCGGTGGGGGCACGGAGCAGCCCCAGACTGCCCGCAGGCTTCCATCCATCCATCCAGGATGATGCCGGTGGGATGCCGGGGGTCTCGGTCTGAGGCGTGGTGGTGCGGGTCCCAGCGTGTGCCCGCCGGCACGTAGGTGCCTGCGCCTGGCCCTGCCCAAACCCTCCCTCCTCCCCCCGAAATGCATCTGTGACTGGGGCATCGCCTTCCCAACCAGTACGGCCCAGTGGCGGCCGGACAGCTGGTAACCATATTGGTGTGTCTTGGGCTGTCATATCGCATTTTGCACGCCTGCTCTTGCTCTGCATCCGGAGAGGCTGGGCCGGTGGTTTTCAGGTCAGAGGCTGCATCCAGCACAGGAGGAAAATTCCCATTTCCCCACCAAGACTTTAACCGTGAAGTGGCCCAGACTCGGCTCCTCCAGCCCCGGCAGCAGCTCCGCACCACGGCCACGCCGGCACCGAAGCCGTTCCCTGGAGCATCCAGCCCTGCCACCGCTTACCTCTCTGGCCAGCATCCGTCCCGAGGCCGCGGTGGAGGAGCTGAAGCTGCTGCAGCCGACAGCGAGTGGGGCTGTAATTAGTGCTGGGTTGCATAGTTTTACGGAAAGTACGGCTTGTCAAAAAATTTGGTTTCATTCTTTTAATTTAAAAATTTAACTAAGAAAAGTAACTGAGAAGCTGTGGTACACTTAGGCTTCTGTTAGGCATTTGATTTAATAGTACATGACGTTTTGATTAAAAAATTAGCTCTATATAATATCAATAGAGCACACATTAAAAGGATTAAGAATTGGCTGACTGACAGGTCTCAAAAAGTAGTTGTCAATGGGGAATCATCATCAAACGATGATGCTCAACATTTCATCCACAATCTGGAAGTAAATATGAAATCAGTGCTGATAAGATTTGGGATGACAAGGATTAGCAGGGAGGTGGGAACGCTGACAAGGGGGAGCTGCAGGGGCTATGGGGGGGCAGAGACGATGCCCCACACCAATGGCTTTCCCACCTTGCTGCCGTGGGGCTTGCCAAGCCCCGCAGGGTGAACGCGGGACGCCGGGGGTCACCGTGGTTTTGCCCCCCCCCCCCCAAGCACCGCAAAAGTCTCGCTCTTTCAGCCAGAGGGGGGGTGCAGGAGGGAGCCGGGGACCCCCCACCCCAGCCCCCTGCACAGGGAGGCTTTGCCAAGCTGCAGCCGCGTGGCTGGCCAGGGCAGGAATTACTAACATGGGGAGGATGGATTGGGGGGGGGTGTCTGTTCCAGGGAATGAACGGTGAAGGTTTGGTACTGGGCATGTGATGGAAAACCAAAGGACTGGAGCACTTCTGGCTGAGCCCGGCTGGGAGCATCGCTCTGCCCCCAGCGCAGGGCAGGGGCAATGGGCACCCGGCCCACCGCTGCCCCGGGGTGCTGCGTGTGCGTCTGGGTCGGCCTTGACCGAACCCCAACTTCTCGTGCCACAGCGGGCAGCGGGTCCCTGTGGTCCCACGGAGACGCGACAGCAGCGATGGGAGGTCGGGGCTGAGCTGCCCACCCTGCAGCCTACAGCCCCCACGCACCCTCCACGAGAGACCACCGGTGCCCCTGCGAAGGTTCGTGCGCGAGCTGTGAGCCCTCGCCAGGCACAACACATGGCACCCAACACCTCCCGAAATCGCTGAAGCCACCGCCAGCCACCTCAGCTGCGGGTTCAGGTGCTGCATTTATTACGGTGATGTAGGAAAATCTGCGGCTAACGTGCAGCTCCAATTCACGTCAGCCCTGCGCTGGGAAGAGCAGCAGCCACCTCTGCTGGAGCTGCGGGTGGGAGGGCTTGCGGCACCCCGGCATGCGGGTCCTGCGGCACCGGCAGCCGCCAGCACCCACGGGACAGGCACGGCACAGCCTGAGTTCCCCTCTCGCACACCTTTTCCGCACATCATCTGCGTACCTGCATATGGGACGTAGCTGAGCTTTTGGGGAGATGGAGGGGACAGCATGCGCCAGCGCAGTGCCTCGTGGACGCGTGCCGCACCGACACAGCCCGAGCTGTCCAGGCTGCCGCTGTGCAAGGAGCCGTGGGGATACAGTCACCCAAAATTGCTCGGGATGTAGTTCTGCGGCCGGAGCAACGGTTGGGAAGCAGCAGCCTGCGGGGACCCGTGCAGCCCTGGTGCTGCTGGCTGCTCCCCGGCATGGGCCAGGGCACTGCGGCTGTTCTTCCTCTGCCGCCTTTAGCAGACGTGGATTTTTTGAAAGGCAAATCTTTATTAGTGCGGGGAATGTGCCTAACCCACATTAATTCCCAATTGTGAATGCTTTCAATTAGTGACTGCAGGCACTCAGCCTGCTGGATGTGTTCATTAGTGACATGGCCTTGCCACTCTGTGACAAACCTGTCTGACGGATGCGCAAGGTTCGGGCTGTGGCACAGAACTTGCATTAGCAAGGGAAGGGGAGGGGGGGGGCCCACGGGAAGGTGAGGTGCCCCCACAGTTCCCTCAACCAGGAATGTGCTCACACGGAGCCGGGGGGGACGGCAGAGCCCCAGCACCCATGTCCCCAGCAAGGGCGACTGGGTGCCTGTGATGGTGCACGCTGGCAAAGGAGCATCCCTTGTCCCCGGCTCAGCACATCCGTCAGCGGGAGAGGCATTTGCAGAGCCCCTGGGGCTGCCGGGAGTGCTGAGTCCTCTAAATCCCGCTGAGCAGATGGCCCTGAGCCACCTTCAGAGACACCTGGTGAGCAGAAGGACACATCCCGACCTCGACCGTGGGCAGCGGGAACAAAACCGCCGACACCTTTGGTGCTTCGGCAGGGCGGCAGCTGAGGGGACCCGCCGGCCCAGGGGACGCGTTCCAGCACGGCCGCGGTGCTGCCTGAGCTGATCCCCCGGCAGAGGGTTTTCCGGCGGGCATGGCTGCCATCCCGGCTGGCCATGGGAGCCGGCACGGCTCAGCGGGCTCCTGGCTCTGAGCACCCGCAGCAGCCCAGTAAAGGCGTTGCGCCTCCACAAGGGCTCGACTGGCCCAATAAAAGATTATCAGCTAAATAAAACAAGAAGTGAGTGATGCCACTATGCCCTGTTGGATTGAAATTGTGTGAGCAAAGTGGTTTTTCTCGGAGAGATTTATTTCCTCTGCCGGCTGCAGCCAGCCAGCCCAGCGGAGAGAATGAGCCTCTCGCTCCGAGGCCACCGCTCCCTCCTGCAGTCAGCACTTGGCTTTTATTTCATTTTTGAGGGAAACAGAACAATAAAGGAAACGCAAACAGATATTCACCCATCGCAAAGCACAGGAGCACATGCGTGCTCACATATTTGCTCACCAGTACACCAGCCACGTGCTCGAGCCCTGCTCCCCCAGGCCCCGTTCTCCCACCACACCAGCAGTGCCCGGGCAACACCTCGGCTCCAAAATCCCACCCGTAACCCGGACCAGAGCCAGGACAGTGATCCCACACCAGCGGGAACGGCTCCTGCCCCGGCCTGGACCCAGCATCAGCCGTGACAGCCAGGGCAGTGCTGGCATCCGTCCCACCGCTTGCTTGCCAGCGCCGGCAGTGCCGCAGCAGGACACCGGCTGGGGGTTCTTTGCCCCAAAAGCTGGCCGGGGAGCGGGCAGGCAGCGGGAACGGAGGCCGACGGAACTGCCTGTGCCGGCTGCGCTTGCAGATGGTGCCGTTCAGGCTAAAGTGGAACCTGCTGTTGTTCTATTTGCTGGCCCTGGGCAGCAAAGCCAAGCGGCAGCTCGGCTAGTGCTTCGCGTCGCTCTGGGCCGGCGCTCGCCGGTGGCTGCTAGGCAGAGGACGGCATGGCTGGCGTCTCCTCCGCCCTGATGGGCTCAGCATCCTGCGGCGGATGCCATCACTCCCGCTTGTGGTGGCAAGCGCCCGCAGAGGCTGCACGCCAGGCAGGGATGAGTCCCCAGAGCCGCAGGGAGGTCCTCGGGCCAAGCCACCGTCTGTGCCGGGGGTGACTGCCAGCGGTGGGGGACACATCCCGGGGGATTTTCCCCACCGCCACCCGCAGGGAGCTGCCATCGCACCAAACGCCGTGCCCGGGGTTATCAAATCCCGGCCACTCAGAGCGATCCTCCCGCAGACAGCACGGCCGAAACGGAGTCCAAAACCGCTCACCATCGTCTCTCCTGCCACGAGCTTCGATTTCAGACACCATCCCCCCGTAACGACCGGGCGCCGGAACCTGCTCCTGCCGAGCCCCGCTCGCTGGAAAGCACGCCATTAGATCCCCAGTAATTGTAAACAGTGCAAAGCGCTCGAGTCAGCAGTCTTGCTGAATTTTGCTTTCAACATCTGCAGCCCAATAAATCTTTGTCTCCTTCAGGTGAACTGTGCTCTCCGCTCGGGCTCCAATTTACATCCCTCAGCACCATCACCGCAGCAGTGCCGGCCCCGGCGGCGTCCCACCGCGGTGTCGTTACCGCGTGGGACCGCGGCCGCAGGGAGAGCACCGGACCCGCCAGCCTCCCAGGAGCCACGGGCAGCCCCGGCCCCGCCACCGGCAAGCGGCCGCGCTGCGACGGGCCTGGTGGCACCGGCACCGTTCGCTTCGTGCCAAAACCCTTCGACTCACCAGACCTTCGCTGGGCCTTTTTTTTTTTTTTTTTAATTGTTTTCAAAACAGATTTCATGTGGTCCCAAAATGAGACCATGATTGTAAATTAAAGTGTAATTAGCCTTTACGCTTTTATATTCATTAACTCTTCTCTGTTAATGATGCAGAGGCTGGAGCACAAACCCAGCATTATGAAACCACATCCAGGAAATAAAATAGTGATTTAGATAATGGCCAGAATGTATTGCTACTTACACATAATTAAACAAATGCTCAATTTACACTTGGAAACATGAATGAATGTTGATTAACCCCAGCCCAACGACTCCGCTAGCGCTGTGGTTAAGTGGCCGTGCCGCCGGCGGGTTGGCGGTGGTGGGCAGCGGCAGACAGGACAGGGCATGGCCCCCGCTGCCCGCCGGGCACCTGCCCGGCCCAGGTGCCGCAGCTCTTGGCCGAACCGCGCGGCCGCTCCGGCTCGGACCCGCGGCCGCTTGGGCAGCTCCGGCTCTGTAGGCTGGTGCCAAAATCCATCCACTGCTCTCCAGAGCGGCGAGGGCCCCGCTGCCACATGGACTGGGGTTTGCCGCCGGGGCACCGTATCCAGCTCCTCGGAGAAGAGACGCAGGGTGCTGCACCGATGCCAGCGGGGCCGGAGGCGGCATCGCCGTGTGCCAGAGCCGTGCACCACGGGCTGTGCCATGGGGTCTGCCTGCCGCTCCCGCACAGGCTTTGTCTTTCGTCCCCCTGCCCTCCAAATGTGCCAGTTACTATGGAGACATCGCCTCTTTAGCGCAGGAGGAGCCTAACGAAGTCCACACTTGCAGGATAATATTATTTTCTGCTGCAGATCTGGACGCGAGGAGGGAGCTCGGGCTGGGGGACAGGCGCCAGGTTCCCGGCTCCATCTCCCCTCAGGGAGGCACAGCGGTGCCTGGTCCCCGGCTCCGGACCGCATGCCGCCGCCGTGCCGAAAGCAGGTGCTCCCGCGGTCCTCGTCCTGGTGACGTCCTGCCCCGCAGAGCGAGAGGTGCCATCCACCGCGGGCTCCGCTCCGCGGCCGTGAGCTGAGCCCAAGGAACAGAGCTGCTCGCGGGGACGGCTCCGGCCCCCCTGTAAGGAGCTGGTGGATGTGGAGCCAGATCCCAACGAGTGCTTCCCGATGAGGTGGGCCGTGGGATCCCGGCCAGGACGAGGTAGCAGCTCTCACCAGCAGCAGGCGAGGGACACGGCCCCACGGGAGCGACTCCGCTCCTGGAGCCAGAGCTCAGGTCGCACTGGGCACAGCGGAGCCCTGCGCACGCGCCGGGGCGGCAGGAGCCGGGGCGGATGCAGATCGGTCCCTGGGGAACCTTGGGACCCAGCAGGACCATTCCCCCATCCCAGCCTGGCTCCACGCTGCCCAGAGTGGTTTCCCACAGCATCCTGCTCCCCAAATCCATCCCCGCCCCAGCGCCCTGCGCATCCCGCATCCCGCCAGGAGGGACGTGGCTGCGCTGGCGTGGCATGTCGAGACCTCTGCTCCCAGGGACTCCCCGTTCATGGATCGCTGACTCAACAGGCCATAATGGCTCCATCTATCGGGGTCAATACGGGTGCCTTTGACACATGATAGACAATAATTGCTCCTGCTTAGAGACTTTTTAGTTCATGGATCATTGACCTGATGGGCTGTAACGGCTCCGAAGGAGGCTGCACACCCCTGAGCTTAAACGCCCTCAGGAGCGAGCGGCTGTGTAAAACCACGGCAAGGGGCCGTGCAAAACACGCTCTCTCCGAAAACACACTCCCCACCACAAGTCACCAAAGGCCCCGAGGCCCCCAGAAGCCCTCCTACTAGCACGGCCGTGGAGGAAAGGAGTCCAGGAGGAAAGGCCGGCATGCTCCCGCATCCCTCGAGCGCCGGGGGATAGGAGCAGGGTGCACAGGGATGGGTTCACCTCCTGAGGTCTGCAGGCTGGAGCTCCCTTCTCCGACAGCAACTTCCAGGTATATGATTTAATGAAAGGCACAATAAGAAGTGAAACAATTAGAATTTCTGCCTCATTATCATGGTAATCTTATCAGTCGGATAATGAGGTATTAATGGAGATTTAATGTGCCTCTCATAACAGAATCCCTTGGAGAAAACACATAAGGAAATTGCTGTAAATCCACTTAATGATGGAAAGGTCCCCAAACACCATATTCCAGAGGATGAAAAATGCTGGATGCAAATGAGAGAGAATCAAGGTCAATAACACTGCGGGGACCGAGCTCACGGCAGCACCGCACCGCCACCGCGCATCCGCCCCGGTCCTGCCGCTTCGCCCATTCGCAGCAGGTGGGTGAAACGGCAGGACCGGGGCGGATGGCTGGTGGCCACCAAGATGCTACTGTCTCGTAGGCGACGTGAACATTTCTTAAGAAACAATACGACTGAAACACAGTACTTTTGCACTTGACCACCCCCATGAAGGCATTAAACAGCACACAGCGGAGGAACGGACGTGGTCCTGGTACCTGTCCCCACGTGAGCCACCTTACAGTGCTGTGACAGCAGGTAGCTATTTTTTCCCCTCAAGCAACTGGGACAGCCAAGCTGCGTGATTAAAAAAAAAAAAAACCAAACAAAAAAAACCCAGCAAAACAACCAACCCCAAAACACAAATCCCCAAACTGAAAAGCTCTGTGTTAAGCAGCCAACTCAGCAGCGCACCCTCTCTCCCACTAACTGGATCTTGTTTCTTTTTTCCCGCTGTGCGCTCGCCGCAAGCTGTCGGTGCATGCGTGAAAAAAGGTCTGAGGATACAACACAGCAGTGATGCGAAACGGGAAACCATGCAAAGTTAGTGCTAAGTTGTTCAGGCTTGCAATGCCATCTCCAGCACAACTGCTGATCGCATTGGAACAAGGCAGAAACATGAAATCCAGGCGGTTAAACTGCTCTCCTTTTAATCAGTTTTTACAGAATAATACATTAATAATCACGTTAGAGACAAGATGGGGTTCCTGTATACAAGATTGTGCAAGCTCATTAATTTAGATTTATAAAGGCTTTACCAGTTTCAAAGAGGAGAGGCAGTACAAAGCTTTTAAATAGAGGTAAAGCACAATTAAAAGGTACAGAACACACACTACTAACTCAGCAGAGATTAATTCTCAAGTAGTACAGGCTCAACCAAGTCACCAGCTGTTACCCAAATAAGAGTATTCTTCCCCCTCCTTGTCCACTGCTTTCCTGCTGCTCCAGCTCTCCCGTCACGCTGCCAGCCGAAGGCTGCACAGTCTGTACCGCAGCACGGCCACACAAGTTACGCTTCTGCCGAACACGCACGCTTCACTTGCCTGAAGCCTTGCTGCTGAACAGGCCTGCCTCCTCCTGCTGCTCCTGCTCAAACCTCCTTCCCCCACATACTTCTCAGCAGTAACGCGGCAGCGAGTTAGTTCTCAAACTTCTGCGAGGATTTGACTTAACAGAACATTAACATCTTCAAGCGATACGAACCAACACTACGCTCACCGGAAACTCACCTACAGGAAACAGGATCACGTTCGTGGCTTTTTTTCCTGAAATTTATGGCAGTTACATTCAGCATTTGGTAGTAGAAGGTCTTCAAAACAAAAACTTTTAAACTCAAATACTTAATAGGCCATACACATTCCAACTCTCCTTAAAGAGGATTTAAAAAAGCTTTAAAAGAGAAATCTCCCTTAAGGTTAGGAGCAAAAAGGAATCTCCTAGGGATGAAAAAAACTCAGCCCTTTCCTTTCACTCCTCTACCCCAAAAAAGGAAAATACCACCTCTGTAATATTAATAGGTAGAGCCGTGCCACCATTTAATTTGGCATTTCCTCCAGACATGCCAACAACCAGTGCTGAAGTCAACGACCAAGCCCTAAGTCCAGGACTGCAATCTGCTACTAATGACCTCTCCCCCTCCCCTTTCCCCAAAATGTTCCATTCATCCTTCAGTGGCTGCAGTAATTTAATTAACAGAAAGCACCAAGTTTACAGCAACAGAAACATGGTTGGCTGGCACCTTTTGGCAGCAGTTCTGTTACTTTTGGTCCTTTATGCACTGTCTTTTCACCTTTACTATTGCACACCAAAACCTAACAACATCACTTCCTATACATGTAGTTTATCATTTTAAAACAAAACATTACGGGACACCAGAAGGAAATAGTAAAGAGGACATTACAGGAAGGTTTTTAATTCTTTGGAAAGCCTAATTCTCTAACTACACCTACCAAGACTACATAAAGGACTTTCTGAGTAGGTTGAAACAAAGAAGCAAAGGACCATCTTGCTATGAAGACTCTCAGTTCATCTGGGGCTCACTGAAACACTTAACAGGTTTTAAAATAACTAAATAATAATAATAATAAAAGACTCCAGTTCTCTTAAGTATTTTTCTACGCAGAAAACAAAGTGATAAAAACTGTGAAGGAAATGGTTCTTGCCCCTTCCATAAAGGAGAGCAAACCAGAAGGACCTGATGGTGTTGATAAATCCTGCTCGCCAAGTTTGCAAACAGAAGCAACACGCAGGGTAATCACCAACTTAAGTGTCTTTGTGCCTTCTTTAAGATTGTATAAATACTCTCCTCGACTAAAACCCAAACTGTAGGACTAAAAGAACTTTCATACATTGGTCTTAACATCTCAGATATTCAAGTAATAATTAAATATTCAGGACACTTCAATATAAATAAATTTATATTGCTTTTAGATATGATCTGGCCATATCTTCAAGGGCGTATTTGTGCTTCGCTACTGAGTGTTATTGGTCAGGGCTGTGCTTGCAATATTAAGTTACGTGTTCAGCACCAAAAACCCATCAAGGCTAAATAACTAGAATATTGCAATGCTACACAGACTGAGTTACCACAGTAAGGCAGATCAGAAGAATTTTGTTTCTACCACGTATTGCTCCTCCACACAGTCAAGTCTCTAATAGAGGAGAAAGACTATAAATAAAAAGAAAAAAGTTGTGATCCCACCCTCTCACCTGTGATTAGTCTGGCAAAAATGCTATACTGAATTACATATTAGAGTCCTAGAAAGGAAGTTTCTTTAATTATGCCTTGACAAGTAGCACAGCCAAATCAAGCACGTGATACTTTACATAAATTGCTCTAATTTCAATTAACCAAATGATTTTCCCAAGTACTAGCTGCTTACGGGTTTTAATCGTCAAAATGCACACACCACACCCCCATTCCCACCCACC
>JANZLQ010000055.1:19649853-19679409 GCA_026212715.1 Elanus axillaris | reverse complement strand
AAAATAAAAAATCATTGATAATATTTTGAAAAGAATGTGAGAAAGATTTTGTTTTCTTTACCACTCACAGACACCAAGTCTTAACGCATCCCTCTATCAGAAGTGCAATGAACACTCTGGGAAGAGCAAGAAATAATACTGACATGAAAAAGTTAAATGCTCACTGTCCTTTTTCACTGTAATTCTAGCTAAAAAAGAACAGTGAGTACTTATATACAGATAACAACCACTGGCCATCACTCAGACCATCTCACTCATGAAAAATCCGTGTGGTGTTGTGCATAAAAACTTCTTTAAATTGATAATTGTCAGTTTAAGGGAAAGGTGGGCTGAGAAATCTATAAAACACCCTGAACTGATGTCATGATATGTTTCATAAAGAACAGTGTTGTATTTTAAAATATTTTATATGAACAGTAAAACTTGCACTGCTGCATAGCAGACAACACGAAGAACATTTAGTAAAAACATTCACTGAAACCCCTGGCATATGTATTTAATGTCACTAATCAAAATATATATTACAGTCCAAGGTTCTGTTAAGGATCTCTGTTTGGGGTTTGTACAGTATACACAATATCTCAGAAAAAATATTACAGTAAGGTATTTTATTTCTCCTTTTTTATATTAGACTTATCTATTGCAACTTACAGACCCTCTCCTCTATATATCCAAACCCTTATAACACCCTAATGCCCTAGCCAAAATGTGTTTAGCTATCTAACAAGCCCTATTATAAATTCCAGTTTTAGAAATTTCAGTAATCTTAATTACATTTTAATAAATAGTTCAGTTTGCCCTTTTTTAATCTTAGCCTTTTGAGGAAGTCCCTTCGTTACCAAAACCCAGTACGTCACAACCTGTTAGAGGTCAGAGAGGCTTTTGCTTGTTTATTCAAAGGATAATGAGTCCAAAGATAATTGCAATGCATTAAATATAGTTATATAATATTTACACTGTCCTCTCAGATTTTAAATTTAGGTGAAATATAATTGACAATTAATGTCAGCTACTACAAACTTTCAGTGTGGCTGGTGTTTTATTAATAAAAGGTGTATTAAGCTAGAAAGTATACTAAGTGGTTGCCCTGATTCTTGTTTCAGTTTTCTATTAGAAATTAAATGAAGTGAATTATTCATGTGAGTAAGAATTCAGAAGAAGGGTGGTGAAAAAAGCATGAAGAATTTTCTGCATGTTTTGAGATTCCAAAATACCTGAAAACCGTGGTCCCTTTTGCAGTGCCAGTATCTACAGGGGAGAAAAAAGCAACCAAAAGAGAAGAGGAAAATCTGTTAAATTAATTTGATTAGTAAAGGTGTGGTTTAAAATGCCTCAATTCTGTACAGTATTTTACAAGGAAAGTCTCTTCTTCAGCTTTTCCAGCTGTTGTACATTCTTATATACTCTTCTGCTGCTAACAGTCTGCCCATACATGTGCTGTTTGAGTTACTTGCGATCATCAATAGTTTTAATGAATTCAACTGCTGCTGTGAACTGCATCCACCAGTATGATTCTTCTCCAGATAAACAGTTGGCATAGAAACTACTAATGTACTGAACAGTGGACAGCAAGCAAGGTGGATTTGCCTGAGGGTTGAAGAAAAAAAGAGATACTCACAGTTTGTTTGCAAAGCTAAACATAAAACATTACAAGATACAGCATAGAAATACAATTCTATTTGTGCAGCGATCCTCACACACTCGTTATACGTGATTATGCAACGTAGGGTAGTGATTGTTTATCCAGACCATCCCCGTTTCACGCACTCATAAGGCATTAGATGTGACGAAAGCAGCATTTTTCCGACAAGGGAAAATGACTAGCAGGCCAAGAAGACTGGTAACACTGGCAGAATTTATAGGAGCTATCAAAGATTTCAACACCTGGAAAAGCCCATTTTTTTAGCATCTTATTATACATGACAGACCATTCTCCAAACACTCATATGTCAAAAAAGGTCAGCAACACAACGCAAGTCGGTCCTAGCGTGGATCTTGGTCTGGAAAGAGGGCAGCACTAAGCAGGCACAGATGACAGATGCTGGTGGACATACCTCAAAAAAAAACCCACTCCACACACATCTGCACCCCAATTTCCTTTGTTCCAAAGACAAAGTTTGCTTGGATTCAAAAACCAGAACTGTGACCACATTTATGATGTTTCTATTTAAACCTGCTGAATTGGATCTGGTTTTGAGTCTAGCATGCACCCAGTTACCCAAATGCATTATTTTTCTTCCTAAAATTTGCTTGTTTATTACAAGAATTGGCTGGAGTTTGTGATCTTTGCAAAAGAACTCACCTTTATGAGGACAAAGACCAGAACAGGAACAAAATCATCTGCCCCAGGTACTGAATCTTCATTTGCCAGACTAAGGAGGTTCATGATGGTTGAACACATTCGCAGGATACACTGTACTTTGTCTCGGGGGGTTTTATAAGCGCTTATTGTGCGGATTTCAGACTGTGCAGATGGCCATGGTGCCTCCCGGAGATATACCTAGGAAAAAAACCCAACATGCTGCCAGTTCTTGTTTGTCCAAGCTACTACTGTGCACCACAGAGGATCTGAAGTACCAGCGACTTGCAGGCAGGAGCAAGGCTCCAGAGAAATGGGAAGCTTTAAGTCAAGATGGTTACACTACACTCACAACGAAGGTGGCTTCCTATTGTGTTATAATAAAAAACTACAAGGAGCCAACACTCTATGTGCAACTAACATAATTAGCCTGTGCCTCTTCCTGACTTCTCCAGCACGCTGTTTCAAATGAAGGTAGAGCTGTACATCTCAGTCTTCCCTATCAGCAGCTTTATGAACACTCACTGTTTTGAGTCATATAGTTCACAAGTGCTGAATTGAGAACTAGTAAGGCTGCAAACATCCAGCCTCTGACAGACTTCTTAAGCCTACCAACCTACTTTTAGTTATCCTATTAACCATGAGAAAAGTGAAAGCACTGGGCAAATTCACAAATCTGCAAGGCGTCATTAATTCTGGCTAGTTCAGAAAGTTAACTTGACAGCTGTAAACCACGTCTATGGCATATGAATCACATTAGAAGCATAAAGGATTCAAATCTTGTCTTTTGAAGCAAATTATCAGGAAGTTACTGCACCTTAGTGCAGAGTAGTATTAGTTCTTAAATCTTACTATCAGGACAGAGGTAGTAAAACCAGAGAAAAATTGATTTGGAAGATTAGTCAGTGAAAGATACTAAAGCATGGGTACAGCATGTTTTTCCTGCAGGATATTTCAGCTGTCACAGATAGAAAAGCAATGCTTCTAACTGTAAAACAAAACAACCCTTTCCCCACCCAAAACACAATCAAAACCAAGCACACCAACATACGTACAAAAGTCAAAGAAAGGAGAAGTTGTTACCTCAGGTATCTGAAGTGCTTTGTGGTTTGCAGTCACTACTTTGGATAACCTCTGTATGTGCTCATGAAGGACCCTGAAAACAAACACAAAAAAACAAGAGTGAAAAATAAGCAGCAGCCAGCAGTCCCCTGGGGTTTCCCACTAGTATTAAGTCTGATACTATGAGAGAGATCTTCAGGAATGCATGTCATCACGATGGTCCTACAGCTGATGGACACGAGGTCAATAAGAGGTGCAGAGGATTTTGCCATCCAATCAAGTACAACCACACAGCCAGTAGGGCATTCAAACAGCGTACGTTCCAAAACACAGAAACCAAAAACCCAAATACATGGAAAATACTGTACCAAAACAGAAAATGGAAGGAGTCCTGAAGCAGATTTTGATCATTCTCTCAGCATACACACTTGCAGATCTGCAAGTCTGTATCCCAAGTGATTAAATTCACAATTTTATTCTGTACTAGCAGTTTGTTGCAAACACAAAAACTTTTGCACGTGCTGCTAAAGCACTTCCATGCTCTTTTACAAAATGTTCTAAAAGAAAACATGAGTTTGCATGGCATGGCTAACTTAGTCAAGTCTGTCACATCAAAACTGCACAGCTTCCACCTGCACCAACTGCAAAAGAGAAACCAGGTACTCCAAATAACATTAACTCACTGGTCACGCAAAATATCTCCATCCTGATTAGGGTAGAACGCAAGTTTGAAAATACGATTCATCACACTGCGTTCTATAGCTAATTGTGCATCCTGAAGCTGTTCTTCACTGGCATTCTGCCATATGGCATCCTGAGCCATAGCTCCATATAAGAACTGAAGAAAATCCTCCACTTGGGCTGTTTTATCATCTGCTGCTGTAAGTTTCTGGAAATCTGATAAAAAGTTAAAAAGAGAGAGAACATTCAGTTAAGTAAAACTCATTATTTCTGGCAGGTTTTTCCAGAAAGAAGAGCCCAGAATCAACTTCAGACTTCTTGCCAGGCAGCACTGAGGCTCTGTGTTACCCACACCCCAGTAAGGGAAATACAAGCAGGAACACTTGAAATAAATGGAGAAATTAAAGGAAAAGCATATAGAACACATTTAGCAAAGCATATGGTCAAAATACCCTACTTGATACTGTGTTAATCACTTCCTCTGCAGTACCAGTTCTTCTGCCTTCTTTCCAGCCACCCACAGAGATAACACCCAGAACAATCACTAGAACAGTTGCTGGTAGGAACCAGCGCATGCAAAGTTGTCAGATGCTGAAAGGAAGGCGGGGGGGGGGTATCAAGAAAACCCATGTGGACCATTTTCTACCCCAACCTTTATTAAGTATGCACAGTTGCAACATTCATATTTATCTACAAAATACAGGATGAGCGATGCAGCCAAGTTAATGCAGCATGACCAAATCACTGGCCATTCATCGGCTTCATATTTATAGCACTCTGCACCAGAAGACAACTGCCACTCACATCTGCCAGCAGCCTAAATGCCACAGTTGCCAATTTCTGTTTCAGATTATCCAGAAATAGCTGTCTCCTTTCTGTCCAATGAAAGGGCTTTAACTCCTTCCTGGGTCACTGAATCTTATTGCCAGAAATTTAATCCCAGTATATATATATATATATATATATAAGTCCTCATATTAATTCCAGCCTATTCAGGCACATTTAATATGCAGCACTATATGCTCCAGGAGCAAGAACTGACTCCAAATTTCTTATGTACTTCATTAAGTCAGGTATGTGCATAGAAAACATAGAAGTAGTTTGTTTTAAGTGACTCTGTTTTGAGAGAGTTGTCTTCCTGATGCAGCTATCCCTTATGCTATGGTATTTTTGAATCTTTGATTAATTTCATTCATACTACTACTATTCCCCATACCTTCTAAGGTGCAACCACAGGTTCTGTACTGTGAACTGAATGCTGCAACTTAATTTATCAGTAGATCTAAAATAATTAATAGTATTCATGCTTCTTCCATGGGGCAGATGATAGATAATATGATTTAGCATAACTTTTGAGGCCAAGTGAGGTCAAATTACCTTCATTCTCTTAGCCCATAAAAAATGCAGACAGTTACCGTGGCTTAGCTGCCACAACATACTGTTAAATCACAGTAATCTGTCTATTTGAGCCATTAATTGGCCAGCTGAAATGAAAATTGTTTTAGGAACCTGCTCCTCAGATCAGAAGTTGTAATTTAGAACATTAACCTGAGCCAGCATCTAAATATGGAGTAAAAGAATATAAATATTCCACAGTCTGCATTAATCTTACCTTGAATAAACTCCCTTATTTTCTTTTCTTTGCTCTCTAGCAGTAATCTCACACATACTGTAGTGAAGTATCTGTTGGCCACTTCTTTATCTCGCAGAACTCTTTGCAACAGCCTTTCCAAGTGCGCTTGTGTCGTTTGCAGGCCTTGGCGACACCGAGTTAAATAAGCAATATATGGAGCTCTTTTCCTAAAATAAAGAGTGCTCTCCATTAGATTCATAATAAAAACAGAGGTTAATAGCTTTATAAACTGTTAAGTTGTAGTGCAAGAGGAATCTTCAACCTGCTGTTTTTAAAACAAAGATAACACCTGAATTCAGAAGTTCCATCTTATGCAGATTTCCCTGACAAATCACTGCCCCCGCAGCACTCCAGAATGCTAGATTAAAGCAAAGTCCAAACAGGATCTCTTGCATGTTAAAGCTGAACATCAGCCACAACTTGACTTAAACCTGAGTTTATTACTATCTGGACTGACTTAAGGTCCAAGCTTTTTTAAGCCATTCGCAGATAGGTGAGACAATTCCATCATTTTGTGGGGAAGCAGAGATGTAATAACCTGATTTGGTGAAGAACAATTTAAACCAAAAGGGATCTTCCCAATCTGCTAGCGAATAAATATATGCATCTGGAAACCCATTAATAATGAGATAGTGAACAAACTACCTATAGTCCTCTGCAATAGATGCCAGCAGCTTTCGACAGGTCCTGTTATCAAAGCGGCTTACACATCGCATTGTCTCTTGTAGCTGGGCCATCAAGTTCTTGTCTTGGAGGTTAATAGCTTCAGCTAGCTGAACTTTCAAGAAGCACACAATTTCATTATCTAATAAAGAACAAAGGAAAATTAAGGAAAAGAAATGTAGGCGTGATGAAAATAAAACTGGTTTTGAATATGAGAAACACTGACAGTTTAAAACAAAACTTCTGTACATTAGGCAATAAATGTTATTTTAAGAAAGTTTTAAAAAGTCTTTTTGAATTTTACAGGTATCAAGGGATAAGTTTTCATATCACTATCTTATTTAGTATTTAGAACCATACTGAAACATGAAGAGGACCAGATACGGTGACAAATTCACCTGTGTGCAAACACACCTAGAATGAATGGAAGGATGCAAATACAAGACACACATACTAAGTCAACATAAGGACTCAGTAAATGATTCAAGTTACTCTATTAGTACAGTAGTAGAATTCCCAACAGCACCTGTATTTTGGGATTCTATTCTACATCTTCAGGCTCTACCTGCACTATATCTGAGATACTTCATTACAAAAAAGATTAGACCAGGTTTATTTAGCAGGTTTGTTTGTAGAGTAAGAAAGAAAACATTTTTGGGGGCAAAAGGTGGCCTACGTCTTCGGTATCTATGCCAAACAGAAGTTACCATAAATGGTGCAGTCTAAGCGCCATTAGATGGGAGAAAAGAAGAGACAAATACAGTACAAAATATCCGTGTGTATACATTTACCTTCGGGGTCTGTGTGGTCTGGCAGACCATTCCTTGTTGAATGTGTCAACATTGGGAAGGCAACAGAATCTGCTGAACAAAGAGCCAACCTCAATTTCTTCTTTGCATCCCTTAAAGAAGAAAAATATTTTCTTAACAAAGTTGCTGCAAGGTCTGCTTCTTCAATAAGCTATCTTAACTTTTTGTTTTTCTGTGTTTTTTCAAATACTGCCTAAAAGTTATTTAACATGAATTTTAATGTATCAATGTTGTCAAGACTTTAGAATATCAGTTCTTTTGATACAGCACCTAGACAAGTTTCAAAGGAATCTTCCTAAACACTGCACCACTCTGTCCTCTCATGTTACAATATCCCCCTTCATCAGTAGAAATATGGCAGTTTGAGATGCCTAAAACTAAAAGCACGTAAAAGTTTACAATTGATCCATATGAAGATTTTTGTGGGAATAGTCACATGGCTTCAGTTTTTAATTCTACTTTGTAGGTAAGATTAAATGTGCAAATGTATTTACCTATAGGAGAAAGCAGAACTTTGTGGCTGTGCTACTTGGCTTGCAGAGTCTGGGAGATCATCTGCAGACATGTTTTGCAAAGCCTCATCACGTGGAGAGTCATGCATACTCTCACCATCTCCAATAGCCTCTACGGAAATGAAAAAAACCCAACATTACACTTGAAGAGAGGAGTCAGAAGAAGAAACTAGACTAATATTCTCTATTTCCTTCTTTTTATTCTAAGGTCATGGGGGGAATGGAGACAGCAAATAAAACAACTCAATCTATATAAGTGAAAAAAATTCTATTAAAAATATATGATCTACAAGTCGCTAAGAAGAAATTGCATCTGTTTTGGAAGGCAATATACTTCTTCAGTATCCATTAAAAAACAAAACAAAACAAAAAAATGGTAAGAGATGTGCTATTAACAAACCACCACCTCGATGGCAATATGAAAGAGCTGTCCTCAGGAATATTGATTTAATTCCCAGTTTCTGAAGGACTGTCCCACAGGTTATTTGACAAAATGTTCCTGGTTTAGAGCTCACATTGTTCAGCTGTTAGTACTAACATTGGTCTAGAACACTGAAGTGTTTTTATCTTTAAGGAGCAGAAACTATGTTGGTGATGATTACAAAAGCCAGGTTCTCACCTGGCCCATCATAGTTCACTATGGCTCCTTCACTAGGACTGGTTCGCTTAATTGCATTCCTGTATTTGTCCAGAATGTCCTCTGCAGCTTGTGCCTGTGCACTGAGCCTTGGGCTGGGATCATCTGAAAAGACATTAAAAACAGGAGTTAACCTTGTATTGTGCCAACTGAAAGCAATACAAAAATTTAGACCTACATATTTGGACTCTTGTTTTTAGCCACACCAAATAGCTGCTTGTGTTCCATGTAACCACAACTCAAATATATTTATAAAGTCTGAAGCAAAAGCAGAAAAAAAAATACAATGAAAGTGAACAAATAAAGCCAGATCCTTAGCATATTTATACTGTATACACAAGTGGTTCTTGTTATCTGAAGACTTCTAGAAATGATTAGACAAACAGAAAACTAAACACCTAGGTTCAAATCATGTTTAATTTAGCACTTAAATAATTATTACAGGAATGTGTCCGCAGCTATCCTTACAGCTCAGCTATGATAAGGATATGAGCTTTACAATGATAAAAAATAAAAAAGACAACTCGAGTTGAGAATCCAGTACTACACATACTGACAGAAGCATGGTAATTTAAAAACAGTCTTCAACTCAAGAAGTCTTTATCCGCTTTCTTATTCAGAAAGCCAGCTGTGAACATTAACTACAGTAGCATATACCTTTCTGTAAATAGATACCTGGTGGGCACTCTGGAACTCTAGAGGGCATGTTATGAGAGAAAATTACTATGATGATATTATTCACATACCTTGAAGTGTTGAATATCTGTCAGGCACCATGTCATCTTTGTCTTTTTCTTGTTTTTCTTTCTTTCTAAATGGAATAGGAGCTGAAAATGCAAGGTACCTTATCAAAGGCTATTCTGAGATAATGGCCAGACTGAAGAAACTTTAAGAAAGTGGCTAATGCGCAAGTTTGTCATCAGATAAACTTTAATAAAAACCATAAGCTTATCTATGGGGTGGAACAGAATTGTACTGCCATCATAAGTAGTAAGCTCTACCTTTAACAAACATGCTACCACGAGCCAGGCAGAGAACAGTTTTGCCTTCCAGGTACGGTGCGCTCTAGGCAAATACTAGCCAAAGGAGTCACGTAGCTTCCCATTTTTATTTACCTTTTTTTTTTTTTAATATACTTCAGTTTACCAACAGTCCTGATTAAAATACTGGTCATAATGACACGAATCTTTTCTGGCAACTAGTTCCCACTAGTAAGTTCAGGGATAAGATGCAAAGTCAGCACATAGTAAAACGGAAAAGCAAACAAAGTGGCATTAAACTACTATAACATTATCTAAAGTCACATAGAGACTGCAAGGATTACATTGGTTCTTTTCTAACTGAAAGTCCGTTTTTAAAAAAGGCAAGAATATCTAATACTGCACACGTTGTTCCATCCCCAGTTGTCATTATTCACAGCATGAAAGCAAAATGTTACCTTGCACAAGCTTTACTTTGTAAATAGCCAGTCAAATTTCCATTCATGCCGTGTTACAAGAGATACCCTAAGTTATCAATATCCTTCAACTAGCACGCTACCATCCACAGAGAATTAAGACTAATTCTCAGTGAACCTGCCCTGAAGTTAGTATCAGACAACTATGAAATGACTGGCCTCACATAAGGATTCCAGGGTTACCAAATGATTAAGATTACACAATGCCTAACCAAACTCCTTTCAGCTTACACACCTCTTTATAGGTACTGCATGCTTTCTATTTCAATAATTCTCTCTTTACTGCAACACTTGCAATTTTATAAATAAGAATCCTTTATTTCTCAAAATTAAACAGGACAGCTATTAGTGTGTAACAATCTGTATCAATCTGGTCAGCTTTTCAAAGTGGAACTGTAAAAACTTTTATGGAAAGTGACTAAAGATATAATAAAGGCAGCATCCACTCTTACTAAAGTACCAAAACTAGACGGACATGATCCTACCTTTGGGCATAGCAGACACAAAGCGTTTCCTCCACCAGGGCTTGTTCCTGTCAGACTTCTCATCGTCACTGTCTTTTCGTTCTTCAATCTGTAGAAGGGCAGAGTCTACGTTTGAGCATTTACCAGATCAAGTGGAAAGACAAAATTTCTCCTTTATATCAGGGTTTGCCACACTGACTGCAAAAACAGAACTACAGCAGAGCACAGAAAGCCATAGCACATTAAGTTAGAAATAATCCCACCTGAAGAGGGCAGCCTATAAATGCAAAACCGAAGACATGAGGAAACTTAATATTTCACTTCTTTTTTAAAGAAAATTACTTCTCAGGATGCTGGAGCATTTTACCTTTAAACACTACAACAAATCTGTTTCTGAAGTCCCACCAAATCAAGTAAAGCTCATCCAGGAGTTTTAAGAGAAGCCAGATTCATTTATGCCACTCTGAACATCTGTAGCTTTAGCTTGTAAAACTTTATTGGCCAACATTTAAAAGGTAACAAAAGTGCATTGTAATTCCTTGGCTAAACACATTCAATAACAGCTTTCTGGATAATTAAAGTGGGCATGCTAGAAAAAAACCCCAATAAATAGAAGCCTTACCTCTCCCCTAGAGGAGTCTTTACTGGGAGACGAAGATGACGACTGAGATGCAGCCACCAGAACAGCTGCTCCAGCGTTTGTGGTCGGCATAGGAAGCTCCCTCTCCTCGTTACCAGGACGTCTGTTCCACCCAGGGTCACTCATAGGTCTCCGAACTGATGATACTATATCTGAACTCCTACTGCGGACTAGCCTCTCTGGATAAGAATGCCTCTGCTTGAATGCTTCTAAATCAGTTGGAATTAAAGTATGAGACCCAAAGTTTGGTAATCGGGCCTCATTACCTCCCATAGCTCCTTCCAAGATCGGTGGATCTGGTGGTGGATGAGAGGGTCTTGCATAGTGTACTTTAGGCCTTACTACAGCTGATGCACCTGCGGTCATAAGCATAAAAGAAGGCACACACTTCTTTTTTTTTTTTTTTTTAAGTCTTCCAAATTAGCTGGTACTAACATAGAAGCATTGAAAAATGCCTATTTTTTTAAAAAAGCTTATTCTTTACAACTCACCTTCATTTGATGACAGAGGGTCGAACAATGCAAGCAAAGAATCCGTCTGAGAAGGGGGAGAGGTCAGCTGACTGGCTCCTGAAATACAGGGGAGTGAAAAAAGAAAAAAAAAAGTTAGTGCTGTATCAAGAACTACCTACAACATAAGGGACACGGGAAAAACAGCCCTCAGCAACAAAAGGTTACAGAACTAATATTGCAAAATATTCTTAAAGGTATTCTTATATGGACAGATCTCTGTAGTATGCTGAAATCAAAGAATTACATCACAGTAAGTGGGGAAAGCTTGAGGAGCAGACCAATTCCAAAATGCAAGAGGACAGTCAATGTAATCAAACTGACTTGGGAATAGGTGATCTTAGATCTAGTACACAAGCCTTAGCGCTCTAAAGTACTGGAGTCTCTTTGTCAAACAAATACAGTGCTAGCAAATAAGGAAATGTTAAGCTTAGCCACCAGAACTTTGAAACTGGGAGAAATTGTAAAATTTAAGGATTCTACAAATGTAATTTGTGAGACTTCAGTTATCAAAGACTCTAATTCTCATTTACAGGTAATTGACTTACCGTGGGCAGTTTCATCCATGTCAGGACTTGTCACGGAATCTTTTCCCCCAAAGTCAGAGCTGCATTCAGACCTGAGATCCTCAATCTTATTAGGAATATCTTCAGATGTTGCACTAATACCTTACACATAACAAAAGAAGCATCTGTAATAGTCTTTCAGAGAAAAAAAGGAAGCAAAATCCCGAAACTGTTACAATGTTTGGTGAACACTGCAATAATCAAGTCCTAACTCACAGTAGCACAGAGACATTATGAATTTCTACGCTCCTAAAATAACATCTTATTTCTGCTCTACAACTGTTTTAACACAGACATGAATACACTTTGGCAAATGGGCGTTAGAAAGATACTTCACTCTGTCAAATACTTTGCAGAAACCAAAGAACTGAAGTAGATATATGCTGATTTACTTAAATAAAAGAAGTTGTGGCAATAAAACTAAACGCAAGAAAGCTAGGAGTTTCTTCCAAATCAATACCCTACTGCTAACCATTGCTATTGCAGCAGAGTATTCAACGCTCTGCTGCCTTTTTTATTTGTTCTGTAAGATGAACAAAGAATTACTACTTTGAAAATTCCAGAATGAGTGCAAAAAGTTATTTTATGAGTGAGATGATGTATAACTAAAGCGAGTGCAGCAAAGTGGGTACTGATCATGTTCTAACAGAGCAGCGTGTTTTCAGAGACAATTAAACACACCTGATACAACACTGAGGCCTGGTGTACTGGGTCGAGAACTGACCTCCCTTACATCTGTGTCATCAGATGTGCTACCCAGCCCGGAACAGCTTTCCAGTTCTTGTAGTCTTTCCTCCTGTTTTAAGTCTGGGGCCTCTACAAAAGGGAGACAATGGAGAGTAGAGAGAAAAAGTGTCATTACTCAATGCCATGCTCCCTTAATACTCACACACAGAAAGAAGGGGGTATGTGTTGATTTAGTATATTAAGTTCTAAGCTAACTCAACCACTTCAGCAAGAGTTTTCTTCCTATACAGAAGGTAGGGCTCTGCACAGATAGCAACGCTCTATCTGCACAGGCATTCTAAGAAGTTTTTACTGGTTTAAGTATTGTATTTCTTAGATACAACAGTATACAGGCAAATCTTCACTAACCAAAGTAAACTGTGATCCTGCATAGCCCTACTTAACATCACAGGGAAGGAAAGCAAACAGAACTTTGCTTTGCAATCCCTTCTCTCCCTTTTTGGCCCTTAAGAATTCCTTAAGTAACAGTAAGTCTCTCACAATGCTTTCCATCTTCTCTCTGCCTAGGAGGAGTTTGTCCTTTTAATACTGGAAGTATTCACAAACATTAATTTAACCCTAGGACAGTAATTTCTCAAAGAAAGAGAAGAAGAGGCTGTTGTTTTGCATTATATGCCTCTGGAAGAGTCTTGATTCACGCCAAAGAAATAAGCAAGAACTGCACGACTCTGACCTGAATCACTTGGCAATACTTCCACACTCCATGCCTCACTTGTGGTTTCTGATATGGTTGAACCTGTGCAAGGGTCAAGCAACACGGATCCTGAACCCGGTAAACACAGCAAGCTGCCTAGCATGTTCTCTGCAGCTGCACCTGCAAAAGTAAAGCCAAAGCGTGTATCTAGATATAGGCTTTCTGAAGACAGCTCTAAAGAGGGAAAAGTAAAACCACATTTTAAGTGTCCTTAATAATCATGAAAGAAAACGTTGGAAAGATAGAAATGAGCAACTAAATACAATCCAGGTCATGCACACAAAATCCTCTTACAGAAAAGCTCCAGTTTAATCAATGAAACACACCTATGTAGAAAGGGAGGAGGAGGGCTCTGCAGCCTCACTACTTTAGAGCGAGCATGAAGCATTTTAACATACCACATCTACCACCGACTTACCTGCTATTTCTTGCAAGCGATCTTCATCGATATTTGGATCGAAGTCACTTCCCAAGACATCTGTACTCCAAGTTTCGCTCACAGTTTCTGATATATCTCTGTCATCAGTCAACCCCATCATATCACGTATTTCGAATTTACGGAGCTTGTCATCAAGATTATCCTGAGTTGTGGCTACGTAAAAATAAAAAGTTTTCAGTTTTTTGAAAGGCTTCTCCAATTACTTCTGACTGAAAATCTTTAAGAGTACATTATAGGACAAAGAACAAAAACAAACTGCAAACAGGACTACCCTCTAATTCTGTCAGGTAAGACAGCGTTTTAAAGCAGTAAAAAGTAAAGCAAAGCAGTAAACTGGTCAAGAGATGCTGCCTGAAAACAGTTTTTAAGCACATTTGAAACATATGGAGAAAAATCTTAAGACTACACATGGTGACCTATCAACTAAATTGACAGACAAAATGAATAAAATTTAGCACAGTACCAAGAAACTGATACAATGCCTGTAAGAACTCATCAAAAAAAGATGAGGCCTCCAGGTATCATTCAAGTCCAAAATCCCTGCTCAAAACAGGGTCAATTACAGCAGGTTGCTCCCGGTCATGTCCAATCATGTTCTGAACATCCCCAGGCTAGAGACACCACAACCTCTTTGGGCTACCTGTTCCAGCGTTTGACAAATATATACTGAACAGGAAGCTATCCAGATGCTTTAAGACTACTCCAATCCATATCACCCTATTCCCTGAAGGGGAAAAACTTGCTATCAAGCGAAACTTTGCAAGCAGTTTCCTATAAAGGACTTAAGCCTCAAAAGCCCATACGACTTCCTTTTCCTAACAACAGAGTGCAAGAAGTATTTTGTGAGAAAAAACCCCCAAACCAAACCCATAAATAAATGCAAGAATGATTGCACAAGGAAAGCTTTTACTTATTTTTTCGTGAACTACTCCATTTTTCAACCTTTTTCCACAGAACTCAGGCTTTACCATCTACAGCACCTCAGGCTCTTGTATTAGAGAATGTGCACCTGCCTTGTTCGTGCTCTAACAGCTGCAGAGCTTCAACGCCATTGCTCCCAGAGGGGCCCGCACCAAGCTCTGACACAGACTCCCCTTCTAAGTCCAAAGATGACACAGAGTTGGAGCGATTTGAAGGACCTGTAAAAGCAGATTTTACTGTAAATGTAATTCGAATAACAGTTCCTAAATATACAGCATTAACAATCCGGGACACAGTTAACAAGAAAGATGAAAAGAAGTAAAGTATCAGTTCCAGTATAAAACACTCAACTGATGAACTAAACGTGCATTTGCTCTACTCTATTCTATAGATACTTAACCCACTCTGTGATTTGCACTTCCTACGTTTAGAGTACTACACTAAAAAAACCTACATATACATTACCAGAAATGGCTAGAATCTCAACACTACCATACTTAACTGTAACTGAAAAACCAATAAAGTCTTTGCCATTAATTTGTTTACGTGTCCATGAATTTGTTTCAGTATTTTGAGGAGAGAGAGAACAAAAACTAAGTTATGGAAGTTATACAAAATAATGCATGCCGAGTAATCTGTAAAAACCTCTTCAATACCACAAATAAACCCGTGTTTCGTTGTGTGTCTGAGGTTCATATAAAGGAGTTGTCCAGAGTCCAGAAGCTATTCTGAGGTATGTAATAGCTTATTAAACATGATGAAAAATAAGTCTGATATGTCTAATTTTAGAGCCAAGTTAGATTATCTTAATAATCAGTATTGCACTTAAGTTTTAAAAAAAAATTAAAAATCCCTCTGTGTTCTTTTTCTAAATACACTTTGCTTTTTTGTTCCCAATTCTCAGACTCAGATATGCCTTTGCAGTTCAATATTTAGCTCCAGACTTTTTTCTTTGAAAGGCTAAGAGAAAAGACAGGCTTTCACAGTAAAATAGCACGGTCTTCAAAATGGCAAAGATGACATGCTGTGTTTAACAGAAGCTCCTTTTATAGTTAAGGAAAAAAAAAAAAAAAAAAGGGACAGAATTTCTTCAAGACTTAAGTAGCCCTTCACCTTCAGATATTCCTTCCAGATTATCACTGCAGAGGGAAAAGCGCAAGGTTTTATCAGGTTTACCATGGAGTTTGTTTTCATCAACAGGGACATCTCCTTGTCCGCCATCTGCAAGCTGCATATTTAAGACCTGGAAAATGGGGGAAAGAAACAAGACTTCCTTAAAGTAATCCATTTTTCAGATAATTAAATAGTAACTAAAACATTACACATGTTTTTTGCATTGTTTTCCCTAGATGTTAATGGCACAATCAAATTTCAAACATACAGTTTGAAAAAAGACAGCTATGTCCAAAGTCAGAGCCTGGAGAGAATGTAAGGTAACCAAGACGTGAACATAAGGCAAGTCCTGATAACAACGGAGCCACCAGTTCCCTCATCACCCCAGCAGACTAATATAATATGGAAACTGATCCTTATGAGGCTGCAAAAAGAGATAATCTGAACTATCTGGCAAGGCAGCAAAGATGAAAGCAGAAGCTGTGCTACAGCTGGTGAAAGAAGAGGCTGTAAAACCAGCCTTACCCTAAGCAACATAGTCTGAAGGCATTCGTGGCATCACCACCACAGCTCTGCCCTCACAAGAAGCTGGGCCTGGGCGTTTCAAGTCTGAGCTGCCACAAACGTCAGGATCAGTGTTCCAGTTCTGTCATTCACCTGTGCCACTTGATCCCAAGGACAGAGCATGCAGAGAGATAATTGAATCAGTTTCTTCAGGCTCAGACACAATAGCCCAAGTTTGCTCTTAAGCATGCCAGATGACAAAGCCTCTTCATCAATCTGCCAGGTTCGCTTTTCCTGTGCTAATATACTGCTTTTCACACCCTGTAGATATATTGGGGGGGTGGACCTAACAGAGGTGAATTTGAAAGCTACAAGCCCCAAGTTCAGTAAAATAAAGTAAGGACTTTAATTCCCATTCTAGGTTTATTACCCGAACTTAGTGTCACAACTTCATCATTCTGCTATTATTAGAGAACACAGAGGCTGTACATTTCAAAATACCTTGAGATGTGATGATAGTTTTTGCATACCTCATTTTCTGACATCATTCCTGGAGTAATCTGTGGACCCGTCCCCAAAGAAATCACCAGCACTTCTTCCGGCTGAACTTCTGGGATAGTCTCCTGGGAGGATCCTTCATGATCTCCGTGCTGATCCATTAGAATATTTGATCTACTTCTGCTACGAGTTGCTAAGAAAGTATTTCAAAAACCAACATCAGAAAGCTTTTCCTTGTTTAAAGAGGAAAAAGACAATACAACAGAAATACAGAATGGCGATGTTTTGAATTAATAAAAGGCATACTAAATAAGCTTACAAAATGAAAAGTCATACTAGACTGAGAGATGGAAACTAGTGTTTAAATTTGAGTACTGAACTGTGAAAAAGCAAGCTTTCAACATAAAAGTTTAGAGAAACAAGGTATACTATGTCCTGTTCGCCTACACAAATACAGTTTAATCCCATCACAGAATGACCCTTAATAAATTAATTGAGAAAATGAAGAAGTTCATTACCAACAAAAAAAGGCCAAGGTTCCTGTGGTTTGTAACTCTGTTTAATTGATTTATTTAGAAGCTTTTTCTCCTAAAAAGCAGGGAAATCTTATTCTAACAGGTGTCTCAAAGTCAGACACACAATTCAACATTAGGTGGTTTACTTTGATTATTTTGTGACTCCTCATTAACCTGTTCAAGTAGCCTCATATTCCCACGTTTGGCACCGCGGAAGGAAAAACGTCCACATGGTATTAAGATTTCTAAGTATGGCAGCACGACACCAGTTATTTCTTTATTTGATTCGGGGAAAACAAGGCAAGTGTGCAGAAGTCACAGCCAAATTCTGATTATCACACAAAGGCACACAAGGTCTTTTTAAAAACTGCATGTACACATGAAATGAGTTTCATATAGAAAACAATGAAGAAATCTGAAAAAGCAACTGATTGCCAAAGTAAACCAAAGGCATGCTTAAAGTCATGTGCTATAAGTTTCACAGTGAAGAATGGAAAGAGGGCATTACCCACCAAAAGGGGTTACTAGAGTTATATGAGCTGAAAGATTGGTAGCAGAAGTATCCCAGGCAGTAATGGCTGCCAATTGCTGTCCTGGATTTCGAAAGCATTAAAATGAAACAAAAGAAATAAAAACTTTGAGCAAAAAACTATTTTATACCACAAAATAAATGCTGTTGTGCCACTACTTCACAGGCGTAAGACCAGAACCAAAGTTAAACCAACATGGGATAGGTTTGTTTGGGGGGCTGGTTTTGTGGGGGCTTTTGCCACTTATCAGGCTCTACATATCTTCATCCTGTTAGGCACTAACACCAAATCTCTCAAACAAACAAAAATATCCCATGCGGTCATATTAACGTAAACACACGCTGAAGAAGAGTAGCACACTTCCTATTTTAAGAGAAAATATTATTGAAATGGAAAAGTTCAAGACCGAGAAATCCTATTCAAAAAGAGGACAAAAACCCAAACAAACATAAAATTGTGTTACAATACACTAACAATTGGAATTAGACCAAGCAAATAATGGAGAAAGAAGAAAGCTTCTCTTCTCAGCACATACTCTAAAAGTTCTGCTCTCACTTTCTCACCCTCCTCCACATTTTCTCTCTCCTGAGACACAAAAATTTGAAACTTATTCTATCCCACTTATTAAATGTCATCACTTCCATCTTACCGCTTTCCTAAGCAATCTTCTCTCCTAGATCTGCTTCCCATCTTCAGACTTTGCCTTTATTATCATTGCACTAGCATGACTACCAACCACTCCAGCGTTTTTCTCAAGTTCAATCCAGAGTGATGAAGCTCACCATACTTGCATCAGAAAGTAAGGAAGTTACCTGGCTTTCTATGCAAAAGAAATTCTTCGCCATCTACACAGTACAAGTAGGAACTGAAGGTGAAGTCCAAGAGTAGCCCCAAGAGATGACTGAAAAAATGGCACAGAAAATGTATCAAGGTATCAGAAACCATGCAAGAAGTCTGCTCGCTCTCCTTACCTATCGGTAATCGATTTTTTTTGTTAGCTGGAGTAGTCGCAGGAGAAAGTTGTGGGGTGTTATATGGAGTCATTTCAAGGCTGCTGCTTTTCCCCGGTTTGTTCTGCGGCAAGTTTGCCAGCAAGTTTTCCAAAGCCATCCGATCTTCCTTAAGTTGATCACTTGACATTACATTCCGCATAAAGCCAACCTAAAAATGTACAGTTAGTGTCGGTAAGAACTGCAGTGTAAATTATCAGCCTTGTTTATCCTATCTGTAAACATGTGGGGAGAAGTTTATGCTACTCTTTTTTAAGAACTTAAGATACTACCAGAGTAGTTAGCTGGCTGTATGTCATGTAAACCACTGTTCTACTCAACCCCTCCAGAAGGTTAACAGAAGACATTGGAGGAGTTTCAACAGCACGCCCGTCGATAACTACATCCAGGAAAGCAGCAACACAGCTCTGCAAAGAGAAGACATAGTTTCTAAATGAGCCACCATTTACTACAGTTTGGAAAGAACATAAGTTACAACAAGAGTTAAGTAGTTTACATAATGATGTAAGTTTTGCTTCCTACTTTTAAAAATCTTAGGATAAAATACCATGTATCATTAAAATCACTGAAGAGCAAGCTAGGAACACATGCAGCGTTTCCTTTGTTCCTTTCCTGCATTCAAAAATATTACTTACTTAAGTGTCGTCTTAGAATTTTTAAAAAAATGAGACTGTTTTATGGCAATTAAACTGCCCCTTCCTGAAGAATCTGCTGAGCACAAACTAAAAGCGGAACAAGGAAGCAACACACAATATCACTTTCTAATCTGACTGAATGCTACTTGTATAATAAATGTGTAACTTTGTATGACTGTAACAATTATAATTAGCAAAGCCCTGGAAGTTACACAAGAAAATCAACAGGTTTTTAAACATATGGCAATACATCAAAGATCACTAGTTTCACTGTTCCTTTGACAAAGCTGATTTCAGTATTGCTATGGATGATTCATACCAAGAAAGGAAAAGCTGAACAAAAAAAGGCAAAACTACACAAAAAAGTGACAGAAATTACTTGCACCAACAAATTACTTGGTGTTAAACCAGATTTCATAAAAAAAGTTGTCTTTAGATCAAAGTGGTTTTTTTTAGATTCAGTACAAAAACCAGAGACAATAATTCAACATGTCAGTTTAAAAGGTAACTTGCTTTTTGTTTCTTTTTTGTAGTTTCTTTTAAGAACTATTATGCCAGAGTAAAAGCAAGAATCCCCGACCCTTAATTCTAGTACTCAGGATTTTGTACCCAGCTTTGCGCAGGTTTTAATCTGTCTTTCAGTACATTTAACTTGGAAGTTAAACACTTAGAAAGTCCTTTGCAATGTCTGACAGAAGTGACTGCAGAAGGACGAAGTACACACGTGTCTCAGCTCTTTTTAGTCTGGGTTCTTACTTTGTCAAATTTAGCAAGGTTGCTCTTCATACGCGGATCTCCCTCTTCAGAACCCGTCATTGCCAATTGCTGCAGAAGTCTCCCAACCTGAAATGAAAAAGAAGTATGAAGAATAAGCATTTCAAATCATCATCCTGATGGACCCGATTATAAAGCACCGTTAAAGAAAATCCTCCATTCTAAATTTTTTTTCAGTTAATACTCTGAGAAATACTCCTGATTGAGTGGACAGAGTCTTGAACTTGCTTTCAGGGCAGAAAAAACGCAAGAAGCTTTAGGAAGAAAAGCAGTTATTGCATTTAACAAGAAGATTTGCACACACAGTATGCTATGAGCATCCATACTTCCCCCTCTTCCCAGGCACAAAGCGTGTTTTGGTTTTTTACAGCACATCAGAACTGAGAGTTGAATCTAGGTCATCTTAAACCTACAGACTTTAATAGGCTATATATATTTTAGTAAGAATATGCTGGAGGATAAAAAAATAGCAAGAGGGCTAATCCTTGTTTCAGAGCATATACTCCTTTTTAATCTCCAACTGCAGAACAACTCTCAATTTTAAAGAGCTGCCAACTGCAAGCTCTCCTACAACAGGCAAGCAGTGACACAGGAGAGTATTGCTAATGTATTTTAGAAAAAGACCGGCAAGGCCCTGCCAGTAACAGCCTAGTGAGTAAGCTTCACCAGAAGGATTATACTGTGAGAATCGCTCACTGTCCAGTTTACAGACAACATTAACAAGTAGGCTTTGCTCCTTGTAGGGCGAATATCCTCAGTCAGACAAGCGTTGCTTAATACCTTCAGACTACACCTCTACATACTATCATTAAATTGCCCAAGTATTTGCACAGAGACAAAAATTTGTCATGAGGCCCGAGAAATACTCTAAGGTCTAATGAAACAGTAGATAGCTACCTGCCAGAAACACTGGTCATTACTGCCAGACAAGAAGGCTTCTTTTCAGCAAAATATTTCACTGTTTTGTGCAATACCTGGCATAATGCTTAACATTAGCAAGAACAGCACAACATTCGTTTACACACATTCCAGAATTCATCTCATAGCCACTTTTACACTGTAGCTTTCATCCCTTATAACAGCTTCTATAAAGCACGTTTGCAACTCTTCTAAGAGATAAAGGAATACATGCTATCAATTTTTTAAAGACAGTATTTTAAGCCAACAGATAAACTTTAGAGCGTGCCTTTTCAGCAACAATTAACAGAAATATTTTGTTAGCATTCATCTTATAGGTAGGAGGGACAGTACCTTTACATTTACTGTAGTAACATCAGTTCTAGCGTGGGGGGGGGGGGGGAAAGACCAAGAACATTTCTCATACTTTTTCTTTTTAAGACTACTTTAAAGTGAATCATACCTGCATCAGATTAAATCTTGCCACCTCATTTATAGGAGCATCAGAAATGATCCCATACTGTTCCGGGTTAACAATTGCAGGACAGATGAAACATGCTAGAAGAAGATCTGTGCACATTGCTCGGACCTCCCCAACCTCTAGCCTATCTACACATGAGAGCGTTTTGTACATTTGTGACACAATCCATCTCAAGCTGTGAGGAAAACAGTAAGTGTTTTGTTTGAGATAGCCAATGAATTTGTTAACCAAGGTCACCAGCTTGGCCTCATTGGAGTCAACCATCTCTTGGACTCTTTGCTTGAACTTTTCTGTGCCTTTCTCTCCAAATAACTTTTCCTGTTGTACTGGGGAGAATCTCTCAATTAACTTGTTTGGATCAGTTTCCAAGTGGTCTTCATCTTCAACCAGAAGCTGCATGATTGGCTCATGTAAAGTTGCAGTAAGAAAAAGTTTTGCAGAAAAGAGTCCTTCAGAAAAAAGTTTGAATAAGATGCTGAATGCACAGGTGCCTCGTCTCAATAGCCGCCTCGGGTTGTCGCTTTCCTTGAGTTCAAATTCAATCAAGTAACGGAGGACCTGGAGGAGGTAGCTCTCATCCTCCTGCATGATGCAGTTGCCATAAATGGAGGTAAAGACCGTGTGAATGACACTCTGAGTGTTGTCCTGGTTGAGCTTCTCTCCAGCAACCAGACAGGATGCAATAAGCCTAGGGTTCTCTCTCAGTCTGTTTAGGAATTCTCCGTAAGCAGTCTCCTGAAATCCCAACTGCTTATATCCATCCACAAACTGCGTGTCCTCCAGGATTTTCGCATGCTGGCAACATTCAGCAGGAGAAGCTTCAGCACTTTAAAGGAAAACATTGAAACAGTTTAAGTAACTCTTAAGCAAACAGACTTCATAAAAGATACCACATGGTCAATCTATTAACAAGACTACAACCAGGGAAAAAAGCCTTCTGTGTAGTTAATACAAATGACCTGCAAATTCAGGAATAAGGAGAATTTGCTCCCATAAACTATGAACACAAGCAAAACACACACGTATATTAAAACAGGGTAGCTTAAACAGCCAACAAGTAAGTTTCAGGCGAGTCAGATTCCCTAGCTGAGATCTGCTTTAAAACCTTACTGTTTCTATGATTAGTATAGCAAAGGACTCCAGACACCAAGTGTGAAAAGTCTGATGTATTTGCTGCAATTCACAGAAGTTGAGGAGCCTGTTCTTGCCAGGACCACACCCCCACCCTCCAAATCACCTTGTTATGATCAGTCTGTCCAAGTTTATCCTTTGCTGCTTGGAAATCCATGCTGTGCGGTACAGCTTTTCAGCCGTCTTCAATACATCTGCATTGAGCCTTTGAATGAGTTGCTTTTCTGAATTTACGTACAGCCGTTCCTGCTTGAGGTGATGAGCTAGCGTGTGTATATCCAGCTTCACCATCTTGGGCAGCGAGTGGGTTACACAGTACTCACTGAAAGAAAGAAAGAAAATGAAACAGGTGAATTCCAGCACTTAGGGAACAAGTTCTGTCAGCCCCAGTGAAGTGATAAGCAGGTCACAAACTCACACTTAGCAGTAAATACTGCTGTGCCCCTTCCATGGTAGCATATTAGTATGTTCTCTGAAATCCACAGCCCACCACTTAATGACCGACTCGCTCATTTAATGCAAGGTGTCCTAATTGCCAATTTCATTAACCCCTTGTTATGTCAGCACGTCAGGGACACTTGCAAGTGGTATTTTCAGCTCACGCTCATGAACTGAAATAGTAATACAGTACAGTGCTACAAAACCCCTGCACCACACCTCCAGTACACAAGGTAAGAAACCAGCCATTACTTGAGAGATGTGGCCCTTGCTACAGTTTAAGTGACACAGGCTCACGGAGATGGAGAGGGGTCCCGTTCTGAGCCGCAGTCTGGGGAACTGGCAAAAAGATTTCTGCACTTACTACTTGGTCCTAAAGCACGCCCATGTGATGCAGCACTATCCAAGTATTTGGGTGTGGTTACCTCTGGCCTGTTAAAACAAATGACCTCTCTCACCTATGCATAAGAAGCACCAAGCTCCCCATATTGGTCTTTTCTGCTAAGAAATTTAAAATAATAATACTACTAATTAAAAAAAAAATTAAATAAAATCAAGTACTATCAATACCCAGATAAGGCAGAAGTTGGAAATTAAGTCTGGAGACTTTGCTCAACAGTAGAACTCATTCAGAAAAAATTCCTCAAATATTTCAATTCAGAAGAATATTTCTTTGGGCCACGATCCAAAACTGTTTTTTTTCTCTCTTTAAAAACTGACACAACCGTAGGCTTTCATAGCACATCAGGGACAAAAATTTACACAACCTACTCTTATGTTGCAGTGTAACATCAGCTCTAACTTTGTAATTAGAAAACTTCTTAAGTTACCAGCTAGCAGTTAAAGACTACCACACCATTCAGAACAAGTTCAAGGAGCTAATCCATCTAAAAATTAACTGTATGGAAGAAAAAAAAAAAAACCATCACCTGCACTAATACTGACGAGGGAAGGGGTAGAACTATGCAGATCAGATTATGTTTCCTTGGAATTAATGATTAACTGCTTTATGTCTTGTTCCCCACCAGAACTAACAGCCACTCTAGCTGATTTGGGAAGAAAAGGGTTTGATCCAGATATAACGTGTAACAGCTATGGCAGATATATTGGTAATGGATATATGTCAGAGCTGTCAAGGGATCTGGTGATGAACCCTTCAAAGCCATACTACAGTTAAATGAAAAATTTACTTCCCACAACCTGTAGTGACTCTTGAGGAGCCCTGCCCCCCAAAACCTTTTAGTCCATGCTTGAGAAACGACAAATAATGTAGTTATAACGTACAGCCTAACGCTCTCCCCTTTTAGTGTTTTCAAGATCTGTGGTTCACTGCTCAGCATAGCAGGAGATGATCCTCTCTGAAGAATACAGATTAGCTCCCTAATTAGGCACAGGTTTTAAATTTGTTGGGATTTTTTCAGTGTGTGGAGAAAGCCTGATAACCAGGTGCACTGACAACCATCACTGAGTTTTAACCTCACACCCAAAACCCTAGCAGAGACAAAAGGAGATAGTGTCACAAGCCTTTATGCATAAAAAAATTGCAATCTTATTACACCTGATGGTTTAAAGGCCACTCCTAGCAAATACAGACAACTGTGTATATAAAGCTCTCAAACAAAAAAAAAAAACAACAACCCACCCAACCAAAAAAACCCCAGCAATGCTAATCAGTGGTTTCAGCTGATGCATCCAAGAATGAGATTAAGCAAGGAACTTGAAGGATGCACTAATTTAGTTGTTTTTAACTAGGACAGTCTCAGAGAAATGATTACCAAAAGAAACACTGACATTACTGCCAAGAGTTCTTTGAGAAACAAATAATGACTTCTTGCAACAAATTTATTGTTAGTCCCAGAATTTAAGGGCTCACACAAAAAAAAAAAAAGCAGTAAAATTGATGCTGCCTGCAAACACAATAGTAACTAGTTATTAGGCTATGACCTATTAGTATCAGCCAGGAAAAAGAGGTTGCATCCACAAAAAAAAACCCATACATACACAAGATCTGCAGAGCTACCTTCTGTCTTTTCAGAAGCTTTCCACTGTATGTAAGGCTGTAGTTAAGAGTACTCACAGTTTATCAAAACTTAACAGTTTCAGTTGACATTTTCTGTTTTAAGGTGTCCACCCACCAGCTCCACTTCTCCGGACAAGAAGTTTGTCCAAGTGGTTCTCCTGCTTGTAAGCAAGTTTTGAGAAGGAACAGGGGACCCACATGGAGCATCCCTTAAGAACAGCCTGTTGACTTTGCCCTGCCAAATTTCAAAACAAGTTTCTATTTTTGCGTCACTTGTTATAAACACATTTAACAGTAGACAAGCCGATTAAACGGCTTCTGAGGTGTCTCATATAGTTACAAGTAAAGTGATTTCTCTCACTGTTTTGACTCGATATATATATATATATATTTTTTTACTAGAGAAGATGTTTTCAGCGTCAGGGATGGGCTAAGCACTCCAACAGCTTTCAGCCTCTGAGGAAAGGCCATTCTTTTCTCCCCTGGCCCACAGGTGGGAGTGAACTCCAAAAGCCCAGTCAGCAAAAGAGACAAAGATGGCCTGGAAACAGTATACCTTTTCTGGTAAGTTATGATTATCGAAACAGCAGTTAAATTGCTGGTAACCTTTTCTGGAGCTATGGACAATTAAAAAAAAAAAAAAGAAATCAGTTAATACTCAGAAAGCATGTAAGACTCCCACACAGTCCAGAGTCCTAATACACAAGCATATAATCCACTTGTCCAGCAAACAAAAAGAGCAACAAAACAGTAGAAAAGGTCAGACTACTGCAAAACAACACTGTACCATTTGCGATGCCACCTGAAAAAGAAAAAGGCAGTAGAGGCATCGCACATACTCGGAAAGTGACGTTACCACCTAACACACAAACGATTTGGGCATCTCCTCATGGCAGAGCATCACAGCCATTGAACAGAGGCACCGACGCACTGAGTAACTGCGAGAAGCTGTACTCTACTATGCATTCTAATTTTTTGCAAACTAACTGCCACCGTGAACTTCAGGCCCAAAACAAAACAAGGCTCCGAAGGCTACCATTACCCACACGTGCACTTCTAAATATACTGGTCCCATGACTACTTGATAATATCCTATCCATTGGACACTGCCCGTGTGTCTATCTTATCTGTCTCTGCTGTAGAACACCATAAATAGCAAGAGGAGAATTGATTAGGAACTAAAGTGCAGCAGGTTAGTACGTACCGCTACTTTGTCAAGAACTATGAAAATCTGCAGGATTTTCCTGTCAATCTGCAGGAAGTCAGCTGCACAACAGCAGTTTTTACCCTACGTACACGAAAAAGGGATCTGCAGCTTCCCTGTCTTTACAATGCTCCATAAAAATTAAACTAATTTGACTGCTAGTGATTGCTACTGAAATACACCTCTATGAAGAAGAATGCCTCATTCACTCCCATTTACCAGTTTTGAAAAGTGAATTATTCTCAAGTCACCCAAGTACAGCAAGCAACAGTGCGAACGACTTTTGTCTCCACCTTAAGTTTCTGGCAGACATTTGAGAACAGTAGAGATGTAAAGCAGGTAGTTTAATACACACACCACTCCAGCAGGCTTCAGACCAGCTCTAAAGAGACCTCTCAGCACAGTAAAGAAAACCCCCAAAACCTAGTCGAGCAAGACGCACACATTATTACTGTCCAGATACTGGTATTATTAACAGAGCCAGTCTTGAAAGAAGAAACTGTTGTGCCACTAACACACCTACACGACACAGACTGCTCCCCTCCAAAAACCTCTTCCCTTTATAATCAGTACGAAAAGACAACAGTTGCATTCTCTGACCTTCCCAGGCTGCACAACATTCACTCCACGCCAGCGTTCGGGACAAGAGCTTTAGAGGCAATTAGCCACAGTTACGTATTTGGTAACACACCACAGAAGGCAGCATTAGAGCAGAGCGAGCGGCGGCGGCTTCAGCTGGTACTAATTCCAGAAAGTTGTTTGTCAGATTACCTTACCAGTTTCTCATAAACAAAAAGGTGCCTACGATTATTCAATTACCTGCTTTATGACTACCATGCACCATACCTGAAATAATCAATGTCTGTATGCAGTTGTACAAAGGAGACAGTTTAGGAAATTTAGATACCCAACAGTCCGCTGTGGCTGAAGAAGCAGCAGATATTAAATAGCTCCTGCTGTGTGCAAATTATTTTTCAATCCTGGCAATTTTATTTTGATATGAAAACATTTCAGTTTTTTGCCAGTTGTTTCAAGACTACTTAGTAACCTACTAAAAGCTGTGACACAGCAAGAGAAGCTTAGCACAACGATTCAGACAATTTCACTTCATGGTGCTCCACCACACCAACAACAAAGATTGCATGACCTGACAGCATCTAAGATGTTTCGCCCTGCTATCAGCATGACACAAGTTTGGCTCAGAACCTAAGACAATCTATGCCTTTGATGAACGCAGGACACAGATTTGCTTCTTACATTTAAAAGTCCCGGAAAACACTACATTTAATCCTTAGGTGCTGAACTCCACCTTACAACGTACGTGGGTTTGCACTGTGGCACGCAGGAACAAGTGACATCTCTGTTGAATATTTCCGCAGTACAGCTGACAGAAAAGAGATTAAGAAAAATAGTAAATACTGCTAGTACACCAGATTCTTCTTCCGCCTCCACTGTTTCCTACTCAGGGTTATTTGCTCCTCCTGAGTCTCGCTACACAAGACTCGACTTCCAAAGCAAGTTTGGGCAGATCTAACGCACGCAGGGCAGGGCAAGGCAAAATTAAAATCACTCCATCTTACTGAAAAGCAGTTCCTAAGCAAGCTTGAATAGCTTCCATGCTAATTCACCCCAGATGAAGTACCTCTTTCTTCATTAATGTTTAGAGTAATAACTAACAAGCCCTACTTCTTTATATAAGCTAACAGCCTATCTCCCAAAGTCGAGCTAAGAAAAGTCCGTTTTTCAGTAGGATTGTGCACAGTGACCTAGGTAGGACTGATCTGCTGAACTCTCACAGTACAGCACCCCCCACCTCAAAACATGCGTACAACATGCAAAATGCATTTCAATTTGCTACAGTTCAACTATCTCGTCAATATTAATAAGAAACTCATACCTCAAGTTTCTTTCTGCCCAGTAACTGCTCTGCAGCTAGCATTGAACATACTGTCTATCCAGCAAGATTCACGTGCAAGGGGTGCCTCATTTCTCATGAACTTAACAGAACTTAACACTTACGCACAGGATCGGTTGGCTACTACGTTACCTACTACGGTATTACGGTGTTGCACAAAATTAACAAAAGCATGTAGCTGTGCTGAAATCTACTCCAGCTGCTCGTAAGAGGAGTTCCCCTTACATAAGGAGCCGTACTAATCAACTGTTAGTCAGAAGAAGCGCAGAACTCGAAGCTGCTCCAAGTGAGAAAAGCAAGCAGCTCCCGTCCTCGTCATGCCACATCCCACCTGCGGTCCACCGTGAAAGGTAACTGCTGCTAAGGACAGAGTAAGTATATCCTCCAGGACCCGACACATCTCACACCGAAACCCTTCTGCGGAGTATCTTAAATATTCTGGAACCCTCCAAGGCAGCAGCAGTTTAGAAGTCCATTTCCTAAAACCACCGTCCTGGTGCTTATACAGAAGTGCAGTATTTCAGGTTTCACGTGCTGCCCCTGCCATTCCTCCCTCCACCATCTTCAAACTGCAGCTTCTACTTGTGACTCAACTGCATCGTCCACGAAAACACCATTCTACCTCTAAGTGTAGTGTCACACGCTCGTTCTACCTCTAAGTGTAGTGTCACACGCTCGATTTGAGCACTTCATCCTAACGGATGGCTCTCCTCCTTCAGACCACAGGATCATGACTTTGCAAGAAAAACCACCGACACTCGCTTGATCAAGTTCTTCCACGTTAAGGGTCTACCACCGCCAAAAAAAAAAAAAAAAGGGAACTCACGATACGCGTCAAGTTACAACTTTTAAACCTGCGTAGCAGAAAGCCGCAAAGGAGACGCGTTCTCGCCGACAGCCCTTCCGCAGCGACCGGTCTCCCGACCCCTCAAGTGCCCGAGAGCAGCGGGGCCGCCGACAGCTCCAATTCTTCAAACCCCTCCGCAAAAACCTCCAGCGCTACCGGTTCTCAAGACACTACCGCGGCAGGTAGGACCGGCTCCGGCCGGAGGCGGCTGACAGAGGGGGAAAAAAAATAAAGAAATCATTTTTTTTTTTTTAAAAAGGCACTGATAAACACTCGAGGAAATCTTAGGGACAACTTCGCTCCGTGCCCCCC
>JANZLQ010000055.1:19608235-19633572 GCA_026212715.1 Elanus axillaris | reverse complement strand
GGGACACCGGGGGAGCGGCACCGGGCGGCGGCGGCGAGCTCGGCCCCGCCGTCCCCCGAGCGGAGCCCCGGGCCCTGCGGCCCTCGCCCGGGGCCGAGCGCTTGTAGACCGCTTCGCTCCCCCTCCCCCGCAGCGGGCCGGTACCGGCCCCGAGAGTTTCGTTTGGCGTTAGGAACGCAAAACCCGTCACCGTTAACGGCGCTCGATTCGTGGCGCGGAGCCGCCGTTTGAGTCCTTGACTCGTGCCCTGCACAGGGGACGCGCTGCGCGCTTTCCACAGCGCCCTGCGGAGCTCTCCCGTGAGCAGCAAGAACCAGGCGATGAAGGTGACCGGGGCCGGGGCGCGGGCCGGGCTGCCGCGGGCGCCGGGGAGAGTCGAAGCGACGCGGCCGCAGCCCGGCGCTGTCAACGAGCGATGCGGCAACACGGCGCGGTTTCTGCCCGGGCGATCCCCGCGGGTTCGCCCATTCCTTCTCCTCGCTCCCGAGACCCCGAGGGAAAAACGCTCACCGGCCTGCTTGCAGCCATAAGGCGGCCTTTGGCACAGCCACCGGCCCTCTGAACACACCTCGTGGAACAAGAGCACAAGTCTTGGGATCGTTTTCAGCTTTGCTGGTTCTCATGTTATTTTCCTTTCCTTGTCTTCGCAGGAGCAGGCCCAGGGAACCATGCTTAAAGTCCTCACATCTTTTAAAAGCAGCGAAATAGAACAAGCGGTGAATTCCTTAGACAGAAATGGCGTTGACTTGTTAATGAAGTACATTTATAAAGGATTTGAAAAGCCAACAGAAAATAGCAGTGCAATATTACTTCAGTGGCATGAAAAGGTACGTGTTCAGTGCTCTCTTGGCTCAGCCACACTCCGTGCTTTCATGAGAGGCCCTGCAAGAGAAGCGGGTGATGGTGGGGGGCTCACCCCGAGAAGCACAGTAACTGTCATTTCCTTTTATCTTTGGTCTCCTTGAGCTCAGACTTATTAAAGCCTTTACTCGTATTTCAAACCTTTCCCTCAGTCAGGGGGAGAGGTGAGACCTGTGACAGGGCAGTATCTGCTGGAGGAAGCATTGTGCTTTCTTCTGCATCTAAGGAATGCAGTGGTCCCACCGAGGAGGAAGAGCTGGGAGCGGAGGTGTGGGTGGTTGAAGGGGCTGGCTGGCACCCTTCCTTTGTAGCCAAGTATTTGGCTAAGGGGATGCTCAGGCTGGCTCGAGCCTGGCAGTTCTCATCAGCTGTGCGCTGCTAGCAGCATACATGTCGCAGCTTCGTAACAGGATTTAGCAAACCTCTTCGGTTTGGACAAGAGAGGCCTCCGAGATCTCCAAAAAGGTTCTGCTGGGATCCGCAGTGGTCCTCTTCTGTTTCTGTGAAATGCCTGTTGTGAGACAGGGAGGGCAGGATGTGTTCTACTGCGGACTTGAACGTTCCCTCTGTGACAGGGTGAGGCACGGGAAGCAGCTGCTGGGTTCCACTGCCCCCAGGCAGGAATCCGGGGGGAAATCTTCCCCCACTGCAGGGGTTTTAGCTGCGGCACTGGCTGTCAGTGCTCCTCCTAGGAGAAATGATCCCTAGGAATGCTGCAGCTCCCTGTCCCACCAGCACTGTAGCAGTGCAGCTTGCTGCTAGTGCCGCTGTCATCGTCACAGAGTACAGTTTTTTTTCCTGTGATATGTAAAGACAGAACTTGGGTAGAGTGACCCCAGCTATTAGCAGCTGTCACCGGCTTTGCAGAACCTTGACAGGGGAGGAGGGAATTTCTCAGGACAGCAAAGAACATGTTTCTGCTTGATTTTTTTTTTTCTTTTTCTTTCTGTTGCTGTTTCCACTGGAGACTGTTTTCAAGTAACCATGGGTGGGTGCTCCCAGTGTGTAATGTTACACAACACCACCCGGACTGGAAAGATGACAGTGGTCAGAGCATGTAGGCACATGTAAAGCATCTCGTCCTCTTTGTTTTGAAAGGAACAAGGCAGGTCTGAAGTAGGCTGGGCAGAGTTTAAAACCTTGCTTGTGTTCTGCTTTTTGGCACTACCAGTAAGACATGTGGCTTGCTCAGAGAGGAGTCAGCTGCTCAGTAGTAGTACCAGTCTGTCCTCTGGAAAAGGGCTGTCGTCCCCTTGTATATCAGGTCTGGCAACTCAGGAACGTTTACGTGCGTGCAGCGCGTGCAGGTTCTGCTCCGAGTAGACGCTTTGCGTTCATATCTCCTAAGGACAGCGAGGTGTCTCGTACTGTTGATCACTGCTCTCCTTTCATACATTGAAATACCCACTGGGCTGTATTTGAATTATGTCTGCAAAGTAAACACACCTCATTTTGAACAGTCAGCTTTAATATTTTTCATAATCACATCCATCATCTTCTAGACTTTAGAAGGATAGATTATTTACATTGAGGGATGCAAATGAAACTGAAACGAGCTCTTCCTTCCCACTCAAGGATATGAGAGGTGACACATTCTGCGTCATCAATGACATGCGACATTGGTATCCCTTCTCTAGATCCAAAAGATAGTTAGATTTTGGAGAATGTAATTTTCCCTTCAGATTTAGTGGTATATAGGTTACTAAATTACTGTATTTGGTTTTGTCTGCCCTTCAGTCCCTTGGTTCTTGTATCGCAGAGTAAATTTATAGAATGTTACTGTATGCGTACTGCAATAATTTGAGTCAAAGATCACTCTCATCTATATTTACAGAGAAGTGAGCCACAAACTTCCCAAGATCAGAACAAGCAAGGGTCCAAGTTCAGGTCTGAGCTCCTCCATTAGCCTTTTAACTGTTGGCCTAAATCATTCAGAGCACACAGAGCAAAGAGGAGTCAGTGTGCGAGTGTAGAACTTGTCACTGCAGGAAGGTAAGGGCGTCAGTAGGGCAGAAGGCACCTGCAGAGACACAGAGAGGTGGAACAACCCAGGAACTGTATTTCCTGTTCTGGTGGTAGCAGCCAGCGTAAAGAGTTGCGTTGTGGTCTTGGGCTGTGTGGGCGAACCCGTCCGTGTGAGTGCTTTCTGTGCTGGAGCAGTTGTGTGGAGAGAAGCACCACTGCCTGGCCTCGCAGGCTGGTGGGGGCAATGCAGTTTCGTCATGGAAACCTGACACTGCACAATACAGTTCAGCACCTAAATGAAATGACTTAAAATGTCTTTCATGTCTGCATGTGCTAGAGAAAACAGATTTTTCTCCAATTAACTGTTTTAAATACACAAGAGCAAAAAAGGGGTGGAACAGCCCAAGCTGGCTACGTGTGAAAAGTAAGTTTTTGGAGAAGAGCCACATACTCTTCTGTTATTAAACACTTAATTGTTTGTTCTTTAAAGATGCCTTTTACATGCGACACAGTGACTCTGTGTAACCTCTCTCCTTTTCCCATCCCCACAGGCATTAGCAGTAGGTGGACTAGGTTCCATAGTAAGAGTTCTTACAGCAAGAAAGACTGTTTAAAAGACTATTAACTTGAACCAAGACGATGCTCAGTTTTGGACTCAGAAGAAGGAATTAGCTGAAATGACACTGGTCCATCTTTATTAGAGATTGCAATCTACTGAAATACTGTGGAAACCTCCTCTTGGAATGCTTTTAACCTTAGAGGTGGGGGAAGAATAAAGGTATTCCTGCATATTCTGACTATCAAATACAGGAGCCAAGACATTCTCCTGATCCCTTCTTTAAAAGGCAGAGAGACAGCACACTCCTGCCTCCTATTACTGTAAGTGAACAGGTATTTTTCAGATGCTGCTTTAACGAAGTGTGGTGATACAAGATCCTGTGTGTACTGCTTATTTAAGAGGTAGCTATGTCCTTGGCAGATGCAAGATCCCGACAGCTTACGGGCAGGAGAAGTGTTCATTAGAATGGCGGTTTTGTACGTACGGTTGAAGGACTAGTTGGGACTATGGGACTGGTTTCAATGTAAAGTGCCTGCTGCATCAATAAAGTTCTTGGATCACATGAATGAAGTAACTTATTTTTCACTAAATCGTAAGTCTGACACTTACTGAAATGCAGGCCAGCAGTGTTGCCAATTCTAAGCTAAGTGTCCACCTTTGCATGACAGCTCTTAACTCCAACTATTTACAGAATTTGTCCTCAAATCCAACTATGCTGGTTGTAGCAAGTGAGACCAAGCTCAGCTGTTCCAATCAAGGCTTCTAAGATGCAGCAAGTATAATGCATAAGCACCCATGTTTTGATGTTTATATTATTGTCCATCCTAGAAAGTCAGGAAAATACTGCAGAACCTACTTATGTACTAGTGCATCCTCGCCTTCTGAAGGACTTAAGTACAGCAAGAGGAGCTGCTTCAAGTCAGTATGCACAGATGATTTGTCCCGACAGGACACAACTACTCAAAACCACTGCTGTCTCCACCGTCAGTTACAGCACACTTGGCAAGAGTAGTGGGGCTGTACAGCATCCCTCCAGGTCTCAGTTGGTGATGTGCACCCTGAGTCTGGCAGGATTATCTTCTGGCACAAATGAGCACACTCCAAGTGAAGCAGCTGCTCAAGGAGGCCCTGTGCCACTGGGTCTTTTTTTTTTTTCAGCTGCTAAAAGTGCAGAAGCAGCTGTCCCTGGTGAGAGATGATTTTAGGAGGCAGAAGCACTCCGCCTCATTCCTGGCATAACTCCCTATAAGAAATGGAGGCCTTAATTACATGGCTGACACACCCATTCTTACCCTGGGCAGAAGGCGGGGTTTGTTTCATGCTTTAAAATTCTCTCAGTTTTAAATAGCTATAGCATCCCCATGGACAGAGATAACCAGAACTATAAAGAGAAAGAAATCAACATTAGAGTTTTGATCCAAAATGTATTGCACCACAAATTTCATAGTGTTTCATAATACAATCCATATTTACAGCATAGAAGGAAAGAAATTCAATGGCCATAGAAAGGATTATGTATACCACTGGTTTTATACAAGGGAAAGTGCATTAGCTTTTTAATATACGTATACACACCGTTCTTGCTCTGATATCTAAAGAAAATTCAACACTTGAGAACTAGTTTATGGTTAAGTTGATCCTGTATGAGCTTTGGGATATTAAATTGAAGTTGTGTTAGTGAAAATATAATCTCACATTTTATTTTGTCACTCTATTCCAGGCTGCCTGTACTGCTTTTCTTACTGTTCAGCAGTAACCTTTCAAGCCAGGATCAACATAAACCAATTAGTCATTCAGCAGGCATCAGCATGAGTAGAGGGAATCCTGTCCGCTGCTCTCAGGTCCCACGGAAATAGGCCAGGGCAAAGGGACATTCTACAGAAAAAGACTTTAGGGAATAAAAGCTTCCCAGAACCAACAGGGCTATCTTGCCCCCCACTTTGTTTCAGCAGTGGAGCAACTGATATAAACCCACTTTTTGATTGTCTATTTTTATACTAGAGCAGAGTTGTACTCTTCCCGTAAACTTCTGTACGCTACCGTTAAGTGCCATGGATCAGGTTACTGAAGACTGTGTTTGGACAAGCTTTAGTGTACTAAAAAATGCTTCTGGTTTTCTTAACTTCAAATAAATATAACCTAGCTCTAAACTAAGGACTGTCACTTGTGCCAAGGTAATAGCTACTGCAAATACCTGTGTCTGGGATATGGCTGATCAACAAAAACTGAGGAGACCAGGCAGGGTAAAGAACTGCAGCACATTTACTACTCTGATAACTGACCTCACGTGGACTTTCATCTTTACCACAGCACAAGTGTGCATGGAAGCAGGGAGCAACTCACATGCTGTAACTCTTAATAGTACATCATCAACTGCCACCACTAAGGTCATTCAGACCTCTTGTCAGCAAAGTTAAAAACCTGAACAGTGACCATATCTCCACTACAGGACAGCTGGAATTTTCTCAAATATATTTAATAAAATTACTGTTAGTAACACAAACCTCCTTGTAAAAGAATTACCAGAATTGCAGCCTGCTCATCAAATTCCACAGATATGTAATTTTTGAAAATATGTCCCATTTTTAAGAAGTCATACTTACTGCTGCTTCTCATTTTCATCTAGGTTTCACAGTGGTGTTGTAACTGCAGGCAAAATTGTGTTTCTACTCTGAGGCAAGTGCCACCTTGGTCCCCTTTTCTTAAGGGGGGAAGGAAAGCAAGCTGCTGGAACCAGATCTATTCATTAAGAGTTGAATCTTGCCCTCAAAAACAAAAACCTCATGAGCAGCATTTCTTTTACCATGTAGTTAGAACACAGTTAACAGCCCACTGTTCGTAACAGTTTTTAAGCATCAGTATCTGAAGTACAGAAAACCACAACCAGAGGCAGATACTGGTTATGAAGATTTGTTGCTAGCAGACTTGGAAGAAAAAAAATAAAATCAACGTGTTTAGTACCAATATTCTTCACCCTTTGTCACTAGATACTTTTTTTTTTTTTAAATAAAAGGTATTCTCAGTGTTCATTTACAATACCTGGAATTCAGCTTTAAAAATTTAAAATGGTTTACTATCCCTTCTTCCCAATGCTAACAACCTATGGTACAGGCTAATAGATTAGTTTTAAAGGCGACTGAGTATTAGGTACTATAATTAAGACCATTGTAATTATTATTTTTCTTTAAGAAAAGTAAAATCAGACAACTCTAAAGTTGTGCTCTGAAATTAAATAATCATCATCAACATGCAGCCTTCAGGACTGCAGGCCAGGATATATGCACCTTAAATTACACAGTGATGTGAAAAAACGCAAACTATTTGTTATATCAGTATTGTTATAGGCAAGGCAGATTTCTTTTTTGGTTAAAGCTCCTGCTCCTGTTCTTTGAAAGGCTTTTCAAACCGTCAAAAACTCAATACAGTACTGCCAACATTTCTTTTTTTTTCATTGCTTGCTTTCCACAGCAAGACAAGGAAGCTTTACTGTGCCTAGAGTTACTCAACTCCAGCACTCTGTAACAGAAGCTGGAATCACCATCATAACAGATGCACGCATTAGAAGCTTGAACTGCCAGCACCGGTATTAGCGAGGTTAACGTTACCCTTTGGTGCCAAGAAAACAAGACCGATGAGCACAAGGAGCTGACTTCCATAAAGAGACCATCAAGACAATGGTCCCCGAATCCAACCCAGAAGAGGTGTTTCAGTTTGTAGTGAAAATTTCTCCTTGCACAGTATTAGTTTTGTAAACAGTGTCAAAAGTTCTTGTACAAAATACTGCAATGACAGTGATTAAGACACACCTGAATTAGTGTGTTCAGCGTTCTTTTCACAGAAAAAAGTGGCTAGATGCTGACTGTCCATTTTCAGGTTCCCTTAAGGCCACAGTGTCCTTGGGCTTGAGATAGATGGCCGGATACTGCCTTTGGGAGATGGCTTTGACCCAAACCATGACATCTAGGACAGGAAAGCACAATACACATTATGCTAGGTTCACACTTCTAAGAAGCTGAAGATTTGAAAAAGAAAGAATATGGTACATAGGCATCTCCCCGTCACTTGATGGAAATAACTATTTATAAAACAGAATGCTGCAAACTTCAGACTGAAGAAGTGAAGATTGTTTCACACAATCCAATCTGGAATAAACAGCATCCACTTTCCACAAGTGAAGATGACTGAAGACTACCCTTATATTCCTTTAAAATAATGACAAATCACAATCTACAGTCATTTAAACACAGTACCTTTAGTCAATCTAGTATTAAACTGTTCCCTTAAGATGGCAAGAAAATCTCCCTCAGCTGCAACCATATGTAGACTGAACAAGTCCAGCTTATCGAGTGCAGGGATGAATGCAGGACACAGAAGGAACCGAGGCAGCACTCATTAATGAACATTCACTAATAACCACATAGCCAGGGACATGCAGGAGATCTCATTTTATGCAATGGAAAGGAGAAACAGATCTAGGTGTCTAAGCCCAATGTCAAAATGACAAACCCAGAATTCAGCTTCCTGCTTTTAAACATTTGACTATACTCCAGCAAGAAGCTTCTAGCTTCCCTCCACAGACCGAGTCCACTGGGCAAAACTGTGCTGTTGCTACTTCTCGGAAGCACTGGAAAGTTGCCATTTCCCTCACTGAAATGGACAAATTCTGACACGTATGTATGTGATTAGCTAACATTTTAATAATGAATTTCATTTACTATTGTAGCTAACATTTGGAAAAGATACTTTTCATGATCTCCCAGCATCTGAGAGTTTTCATTCCATCTGCTGGAAGTCCCATTAAAGACTACAAGTGGAACAGAACCCTTACCTTGTACTCCAAAGTTTCTTTAAGCATGTTTTCTTCCTCTTGTGAAAAATTCAGTAACACAGATACAGCTTTAATTAGATGGAATGCCTGAAAGAAACCACAGTATTTTGTTGCTTATGAGGCTCTCGGGCTCTACATTCTGGACTGCAGTGCAGCACAGTTTTTCTGTGAGTTTGGTCACAGACTTTTTAGTCACAACTGCAAAGAGCAGACCAGCAGCCTGCTGTTATCCCCAGTTCCAATAGACCAAGATGGCCTGTATCTTATTTCTTCTGCTTGTGTCTCCTGGCTTTCTGTTCTTTAACATTGGTTTGCATATTTGCGGGAAAGAAGACAAATGGGGAGCCTAGTTAGAGAAGAAGTTTGGCTCCTGTGGCATCCTAGTTTTTTTAAGCTTTGAAAAGTTGATCAAACCAGCACGTGGACTGGAAAGAATCATGCCATTTTAAATATACACTTTATATAAACTCTGTAGTACTAATATTCTAAATGGGGCACACAATGCGGAGTTAGTAAAGGAGTCAAGCACTCTGGATACCATGGAGTTGCAGAATTATTTCTTGATCTTAGTCACTGACTTGCAATTAAGTGAACTGCATTGTTGGCATAACTTTTTTACCTTTAACTTTTTTGACACAATGTGGAGCATGTGAAGGAGCTCCAAATGCAGAAGGAATTACCTCTTACAGATCAACAGCAAGTGGTTTATGTCTTTCCTTGGGTTTTTTTGCTGTCTGTCTTAAATGTACAACCACTCTAATTACATACTCCATACACTTTTTAGAGTAGCGCAGAGGGAATGTCTTGTAGCTTCAGATCTTTAGCTTCGAGACATACTACCTCTTAAAAATTCACATTTCCCTTTCATTTAGTTCATAATAATCTGTACTTCCAAAAATACCACTGTTCGCTATTTTGCTTCACTGTGCTGAATCAGTCAACAACTTTTGAAGTGTAAGAAGTATAGAAATGGCATAGAAGTGTCCTTAGCAGGTAAGAGGTGGCAGTTTCTAGAGAAAGACAGACTTAGAAAGAGAAGGTAAGTGTACATCTTTACCTCAGATTCCCGACAGGACATGAATTTTAGTACAACATGTTTAAGGTATTCAAAGTTTATCTCCCTTGAGTCATTTAAATCAGAGTTGTTTGTGACAGTCACAGAAGCATTAGGCACTTCAGAATTTGCTTTTTCACGTACTTCAGGTACCTCACTGTCAGGCCTTATTTTCTAAAAAAACAAAAAGAGGAAGTGCATTGTACACTCTGTCAGCTTGACACTGGGAGAGGATCCAGGTTGGAGATATGTAACACAGAGGGCTTGTATCCACAAGGTGGGTACAACCTGGGCATTGATAGGACAAGCTTCTCATCCTTCATGGGATCACAGCAGAGAAGTGTCTTCACCTCTCCCTAGACTCTAAGACAGAAGCTAGCTGCTGTTAGCATTACGTGTACATTACCCAAATCAGCATGGAATTGGCTCCATGGCAGAAACTATCACCTGATAATTTTCTTTTATCACTAACGTGCTCTGCACCTTACAAACGTGGGCTTTCCCCAAAACAATTTTCAAGCTCAGAACAAAAATAACAAATTTAAAACCTCCTTTAATTTTTTTTTAAATAGAAGAATTTTTTCTTAGAGAGGAAAACTGCTGTACAAGGGAATAAAGGGGAGCTTTCCTTGGGGCAGATGAGAATCCCATGGTAAAACTTAACTGAATGGCAGCTCAGTAGCAATCAAACCTCAGTTGTTCACTCTGCAGAAATGCATTAAATGCTCAAGATCACCAAACACAGGTCTTACGTAGCTAAAATTCTCTGTTGCAAGGGCTGAGTGGTGATGGCTACCTGTCACACCATCCATTCAATAAATGATCCAGAATAGCACACTTCCTTAATTTAAGGGTTCACCGATCTGCCTGCAAACACAAGGGAACTGCAGACGTGCCTAATAAAAAAATTACGCTCTAGCTAGCAGTTAAACTTTTGCAATTACTAGTGCAAGTAACTGTCAGTAAGTGCCAGCTCAAGGGACTGAAAAAACATAACCCTTACCAACTCTTTCTGGAGGGTTTTCTTGAGTTCTGTCATTCTTTGCTGTAGCTGCTTTATCATCTGTAAACACAGCAAAGGATAGTGTTAATACAGTATTCATTGTCGGGACACATTTAGACTGACAGGTATCTGGAAAAACCCATGACAAACAAGTACAATGAACAAAACAACATTAAACAATGTTGACAGCTCCGAAGAAGCAACCTAAATGTCTTGCCTTTCCAGCTGCACACATTAGCAGGCCTGTGACAGTATACTTGGGCTTTTCATGTGACAGCACAGGGGAAGTGAACTGAATTCACACAAAAGGGCTCTGCTAGAAAGCTGTAAATGGTATCATTTGGTGCATCTTTCCTCCAAAAGACGTAAGAATTCCTACAATTCTGGCCACAGCTTTTATCCACTGTTCCTAGATCTTCGAACAATCCAGAGGAAAAAAATTTACTCACAGAATACTGGATTCATATTGGATCTGCCATTTTGGTAAGCCTGTCCTTCTAAGGCTGCAGCATGGGCAGTACCAATTATTCAGCTTCCTAATTAAAAGGGGTAAGACTAACAGCCATTTCTGCTGTTTCAGTTCACCTTGTTTTTCTCAGCAATTTGCTGTTCCAGCTCTCTGTTATCCTTCTGAAGTTGAATGATGTCTGCAGCTGCTACCTCTCCATTCTGTTCCACCACATGGTTTTCTGGAGAATGGAGATGCTTGTTGTTCAAGGCTCCCATTGATTCCTCTCGTTCTGAAACCTATAAAAATGAAGAGTGAATTGGAGAGATATCATTTGCAGACCATGAACACTCCCCATGGGGAAAGCTAGACTTCTTTTTGGTTGTTGTTTGCGGAGGAAGGGTGTGGTGGTGGTGGCGGCTGTTTTTTTAAACGAGAAAGCGTTAGTGGCTATCTAGTTGGCTACATCTATCACTGGTCTGCTTATTATACTTCTGGGTCTCTGTCTCACTGGTTTCATAATGGTTCTCCCAAGGTATTTTATGAGTCAAAATAAGGGGCTGTCTTTCATAAACCAGTCACAGATCTGACTGGAAACAGCTTTATTTAAGAAGACAAGGAACAAAAAATAATGGTGGTCTACACTGCTGGTATTTCAGGTCACAAGCAACTTGTCAGAGTAAACAGCTCCAAGCATGTATCACCAGACATGATAGAACTGGGAGTCTCTTGCACACCTGCTTATTTTCCAGAGAAGTCTGAACAGATCAGATTTGCAACTGCACTCACATTTTTCTCATGTTCTCTGGCCAACAGGCACTCCTGTATCTGCAACTTCAGTTCATCAATTTCCTTTCTTGCCATTTCTTCTTTCTCCACTGCTCGGCTATTACTTGCTTCTATGTCAGACTGCAACTGATGCATTTGCAGCAAAACAGCTTCGTGATCTGAGAAAGGCGAGACCTGCTTAGTATCAGTCTACTGAACCAAATGGGAGTTTCTAATTATTTTTCTTAAATGAAGCTAGTTAGTGATAGCAAATTCTGACCTTTTTGCCTTGCCCTGTTGTAAAGACAGAAAGACGACGGAATTTAAGCCACCTGAGCTCACAGGCATGTTTTTTGCAAAGAAGCAGCCTAACTGAAAGTCAGGGTGATTTTAAAACTTAACAACATAACTATCAATTAGACATGCTCTAAAAGACACCCATCGAAAGTCTGTGTGACTTGTGATGTGGCTACACAGGAACACCTGGGGCTGAGCTGCAAGCACGAATGGCTAGCTGGCACAAAAGGCTACTCACACATGGCCAGCCAATGGAATGGTGCATGCAACACGAGGCTACAGTGTTGTTCCCTTTGTAAATAACGACAACACACAAGAGAAACATGGTGGGGTTAGGAACTGAATGAAGATGACTACATTTTTTAGTAGGACCATGGAATATGAGTTTGCAGCTGCTTTTTAAAATGTACATAATCTTTCAAGCAAGCATATTTTTAAAGTGGTGCAATGAAGTAGCGGGTTTTGATCTGTATCATATTTTATGTTTTGTGCACAACAATCATTTACAAAAGTAAGGCAAGATTTGTTATTTTATGGTGTAGAAACGTAAGAGTTTGATTTTAAAAAGTGGTTTTGTTTTTAAGGTCGCAGTAGAGAGATTATCCAATTGTTGCTGAAGGATACAAGATTTTGAAAATTCTAATAGATTAAACATGGAAGAAAAATCTAGAATTATTACAATCTATCAGGCAAGCCCAGAACTAGAGATTGTAGTTAGATGAGTCTACTGTATCCCATACAGCTTTGTTTGGTCTAACCTTGACTGAGTTGGTTTAGTTCTTCCTTCTGTTTTAGAAGCATATCACATTTTTCATCAATCAGCTGGTCTTTTTCCTTTATTAAGGAAGCCAGATGTGAAACCTTCAAAGCAGGCAAAGAAACAAACATAGATCATTAGACATAAAACTAGAAGAGGGCACTGAAAGATTTCAACATACCTCAGAGGTTCAGAATTTATTTATTTTGTGGGAAGGACTGGAGAACTCTGCATCAGTGACAAAGGCAGTGGCTGGTATCTACAACTGGCAGGGGCTGCCTGAGCTCTGTGCTAGGCAACACAGCACCTTGAAAAAGTGGTTTGTGCAGCATTGGTGTTACAGATAATACAATATGGATGTCTGTGATCTGTCCAGAGACTCACAGAAGGCATCACCTCTACAGTGCTGACCTCATTAAAAAGCACTGAAGTTAATATGCTGGAAGAGCTAAACCACACTTCACTTCTGATCAACTGTGCCACAATTACAGATTGCCTCAAAACCAGCAGGTGGCAGCTGTAAAACAGCCACTGAGCAAAACCAGAGATTGCCTTATACCCCTTTCACATACAGCTGGAGTAAGCAAGCAGAGATCTATAGCAGTCCCAGAAAAATAAAGAAACCGGAAGATGGGACGAAATTCGGTCAAACCTGCTCAGCTGGCAGTTCCCAGCTTAAAGAAACACAAGTTCACGTTATCCACCATGGCCATTTTTAATAAAAGAAGAGGAAAACAAGACTACCTAGAGTTTACATTTGGATACTGGATACAACCTCCTCCCTACGAGGAAATTTACAATTTTAGAACTGCTGAGGGACAAAGATGTTCCTTTCAGTGGTTATATCACAACAACTGAAGAAATAGGTTTCCTTAAAACAAACTGCCAACTAGTCAATGGCTCAGGATAGCTGGCCCACTGGGACTACACATCACCTTAATTCTGAGCAAATGTATTCACTTTCTACTACCTGGTCTACCCCTCACTTGTTCATACTCAACTGCCACAACTTGCCGTAACTCTTGAGCCTGCAAACTTATGAATATCCTTAACTTTGCAGTCAGCAGCATTTTACATTCTTCCAGGGGAATAACTCACCTAAGTTGATTATGTTCTTGTGCAGGCGTTTACATAGACACCCTTAAGTTTCAAGTTCAGTGAGGCAACCACTACTGTCTTGCATGCTGAGGATACGATTCTGATTCATGTTCCTGACTGTTATGAAAATTGAGTCCAAATCTAGTCTGGTCTGTGCACGGTGGGGAGCACCCAAATATATTTTAGACCGTCGGTATTAACCAACCTGCTGCTGTAACTCCTCTCTCTGTTTTCGTGCTTCTTCCAGTGCTTTGGCAATTTCAACACTGACAGTCTCTCTGCTGCTCAATTCATTCTGCAAACCAAAAATAATTCAGAGGTTACTCAAGACAACTAAAATCAACTCAGTCTCTCATCTTTAAACCCAGATTCATCAGCAACTAGAACAGGATGGTTTACACTTCCAAATGAGTTACTGTTCTGTTTTACTGCACTGCTGCTATCTGCACATGTAAGAGCAACACAGAACTTATGCAAGCAGCCAAACATATCCAATGCTTAAAAGATCTTTTTAGCTTGAAGATCTTTAGAAGATCTTAGCTTGAAGTCTCTATTACAAAGAAGTAGCTCCTTCCTACAAATGACCTCTATTCCAATTGTGCATCTAAGAGTAGCTACAGAAAAAACTTACAACACTAAAATTACAGACAAAAGACTGCATATAAACTGTAAATACCTGACCAACTGTCCTGGTTTCAGCTGGGATAGAGTTAATTGTCTTCCTAGTAGCTGGTATGGCGGTATGTTTTGGGTTCAGTATGAGAGGAATGTTGATAACACACTGATGTTTTCAGCTGCTGCTAAGTAATGTTTATACAAAGTCAAGGATTTTTCAGCTTCTCATGCCCAGCCAGCGAGAAGGCTGGAGGGGCACAAGAAGTTGGGAGGGAACACGGCCAGGGCAGCTGACCCAAACTGGCCAACGAGGTATTCCATACCGTGGGACGTCATGTCTAGGAAATAAACTGGGGGAAGTAGGGGCGGGGGATCGCCGCTCAGGGGCTAACTGGGTGTTGATTGGCAGGTGGTGAGCAACTACTCTGTGCACCATTTGTACATTCCAATCCCCTTACTATTGCTGTTGTCATTTTATTAGTGTTATTATTATCATTATTACCGTCGTCTTTTCTGTTCTATTAAACCGTTCTTATCTCAATCCACGAGTTTTACTTCTTTTCCCGATTTTCTCCCCCATCCCACTGGGTGTGGGGGGGAGTGAGTGAGTGGCTGCGTGGTGCTTAGTTGCTGGCTGGGGTTAAACCACGACACCAACTTAAGTTTTTAACTTTTGTTTTGAATGCTATGAGTGGAATTTGATGTTGAACTATTCTGTATTCATTACTGCTAACGGGATTTAAAAGCTCTTCAGGCCTGACAATACGGGAATGTATTATTTCTGCCTCATTTAGGCAGAGCCAAGCATTCTATTTCAGAAAAGGATCAGCCATTTGTAATGCTCCTCAAATACATTGCTACTGAGTACCAAAGATGTTTTACAGCTGTAAATACCTGCAACCTGAATGTAGTGTGACTCCAAGTACCGAAAATGTAATACACTTTGCCACTAACTGTTTCTCAAACAGCTCTGTATTTAACCAATGTCACTAACCAATTAAGGCCCTACCTTTAACCTGTTCAATTCAGACTCTTGTTTTTTTATAGAGGTCTCATACTCTTTTCTGCTTCCATTAAGATTTTCATTTTCTTTTTCCAACTGGCTCTGTAAAATAAAGATTGCTTAAATATCAAGTACAATTATTCTAATGCTTTGTTTAAACAAACTCATCAAATGCTTTGTTCCTATTTAGCTTCTCTAAGTATGAGATCTTCTATTATAATGCTAGAAGTGCTGAATAAGAACATTCAGACAATATGCAAGGTCTAAAAGCTGTGTTAAAACCATTTTGTGAAGACCCACATGATCCACTTAACAGTTTCTGCACTTACCATCTTGTGCTGAGTAGCTGTTTTATCAAATTCCCAAGCTGTTTCAAGAGCAGTAATTTGAGACTCCAGCCCAGTAACTTTCTGATCATACTGCTGTCTCTCACTTAGTATCTGTTGCTGTAGTTTACTTTTTTCATCCTCTAGATCAGTTTGCTTAAGAGAAATAAGCATTTACAAATTTATAAACTACATTTATTAAATGGTATTTTGAAGCTCTGACAAGAATCGGACACCATTCCATGAGACACATACTGAAACTGAGGCAACACTATTCCTTTGACAACAGCATCATGTACTCATATACACTAGTTCAGGGGACAAACAGCAAGAAAACACTTGAGTAACAGAACACAGTAAGTGAGTGTCTCTGGAGATCCTGAAGACTGATCTGCTACTGGTCAGGGAAACATCATGCAGGGTACTCACCAACTTCTGGATCTTCAGATCCTGCTCAGCAGCTGCTTCTTTGCTCTTTTTCAATGCTTCTGTTGCAATCTGTAGGTTTTGTTCCAGTTCTTTATTCTAAAATGTAACCATACATTAAAATCCTGATCCAATGGCATCTACGTTATTAGAAAAAAATGTACAGAAGGTGGGATGACCCAGTAGGGGAAAGTAAACATTAAACCCATGAAACCACATAGTTCAGAGGACTGCATACTTGATACACACTGCTTTTAAAAACTTTTCACATCAGTACTGCCCAGCAATGCCTGCACTTCAGCTAGTTGTTTCTTATGATAGGGAAGATATGCATGAAATCTCTAGCTTCATAACCTCTAGGCCCTTCTCCACCACTGCAGGTGGGGAGATGACCAGAGACATTAATCAATTAGACTTTCCTTTCAAGACTAAATGTGACATAGTGTTGTCTTTGGCTGAGAGCACAAGTGCTGTGAGGGGAGGAGATATAGGGCATAAAGAGGCTGGAAACAGTGGGAATTTGTAGTGAAATAAAAAAATACTTACCTGTGTTTCCAACCGGTTCACAGTCTCAGTGTGATGCGTTCTGTCTGTTAGTACCTGCTGCCTGGTTTCATCCAGTTTTTGCTCAAGAGTAGCTTTCTGAAGATTACATTGAGATGAACAGGAGGAAGAATGGACAAAGAGATAAGTAGGGGTTTTCAATTAAGATTTTTCTTTTTAATTTCATTAATAGGGTCTAACTAAAACAGAACAGTTATTTTGATATGCAATGCAGCTTTGCTCTTGGGAACCAGCAAGTTTGATGCTGCTGCATAGGGCCTCTGTAGATCATGTTGCCCTGTGGATGACATCATTAAGAATGGGAAATTCAGCGACATCCTGTCACGATCCACATGTAAACTCTAATCAGCAACTAAACTGTAAGTTTCTAACCCAGGCCAGGTTTAAGGGATTAAAAAAAATTTTTTTTGAACGTTTAACTTCCTCTACATCACAGCAAATACACAAAGGGAAACCATTTGCTAGTTATGGTAGTTACTTTTGAAATGTTTTACTACCCCCCCATACACTTTAAACTGGCTCGAGTTTACTAAGCCAAGCTCTTTTACCACAGCAACACTGAGTTGATGCACCTTGTAGGTAAGCCTGACCAAAGAAGAGCATACCTTCCCCTGTCTCACCAAGACCCAGCTGGGGAAGCACTGCTCCAAGCTGATTCTGAACAGGAGCATCAGTGCTTAAGAGATGAAGTAATGAAAGAAGAAAGGACATTAACCAAAGCTAAGTTCTTTCTGTTTTCAGCAGTTTCTTAACACTGCTGAGGCTCAAGCTTTCAATATACAACATTCTGTTCATACACCTATGTGCAAAAACAGTTCCCCTGCCTGTCCCAATGCTTTGCAAGGCACAGTAATAGAAGATGAAGAACAAGGAAGAGCGTTCACTCTAAGGATCAACCAATAAAACTCCCAAGTTGTTCCATATCCTGTGGAGATGTTAAAGAGCTGCTCTTTCACTTCTAAACAGTCAGATGCATCGCCTAAACAGACAATGCAGGAAGATCAATAAAGACAGCTGTGCAGCATCTACATGAGCAGGCTCAATGTAGATACCCACACAGTTCTGTCCAGCATAGACAGCGTGCCAATATACATTGATGGGACCAATGTGCCTGCATTACATCACCATATATTCTTTCCACGTATGAGAAGTAGTGTATGTTCTAAAAAAAAAAAAACAACCAAAAAAACCCAAAACCAACCAACCAAAAAAACCCAAACCTCACTAAGATTGTACTTTTAAGTAGTCTATAAATGTATAATTACCTCTTTGAGTAGCTCCTGCACATGTTCATCTCCCGAAAGATTTCTTTCTAGCTTTTTTTCCAAGGAAGACACTTTTTCCTGCAGCTGTTTGGTAAGTTTATTTCTCTCAGCAAATTCAAAATTCATCTGTGAGAACAAGAAATCACAGCATGTTTTTTGTAGTGCACCTTTCAGCTACTCCATTGTGGTTTAACTTTAAGCCATTTAGAAAGAGAAAAGTCTTATTTGGAAAGATGATACGATCCCAAAACACTTTCTAGACACCAAATTTCAAGCTCACAGTGCATTACCCAAATGTACACCTTGACACCAGCCAACAGCAGATGCATCTGAAAACACTTAACCTTTTGCTTGTGTTGTTCGTATTCCACCTTCAGAGATTCATGCTCCACCTGTAACATTTCCAGTCTCTTCTCACAACCAGAACCAGCAACTCGAGCCTAAAAATTTTGAGAAATTACTTGCTTTGAAACTTAGATTTCCAAAAACACATAACCGGTATCTAATCTAACTTCTGCAGACAAGGAGCTCTTTGAATCAAATCTCACTTAACTCAAACTTACATTTTGCAAGTCTACAGAAAGCTGCTGAATGACAGTTTGTAGCTCCTGTTCTCTTAACTCCAGAGCAGTGATCTTATTTTCTGCATTTGTCTCAGCTGTCATTAGTTCATCTCTTCACAGAAAGAGAATAAAAAAAAGTGACATACTGTTCCAGAAAAATAATCTTTAGCAGATAATTCTGCTACTTATGAAAATGGACTAAGCAACAAGATTTTCTTGTCCTAAAACCAGCCACTGCTTGATTATACATTATCCCAAAAAAGTGATGCTAAGCATTCAAACTATGAAAAAAAAAAGAAATCATAACAAGCTTACAAAACCCTAAACAAGGACTACTTTAATTGGCTTGAAAAGAAACATGAACTTGGCATTTAAATGAACACTGGTGTACCAGAAGCAATTATTCAGTCAACTCACTACATATACAAACTCTTCCAAAAAGGCAGAGCTGGGCATGAAGTAAAAGTATAGGGGAAATGCATACACTGTTCCTCATGAAACACCACATCCATACCTCTGTGCCTCTAGCTCCAAGAACTGCTGCTGCAATTCTTGAAGATCTTTCCTTAGGCCTGATGACTCGTTGCTTGCATCCTGAAGAACCTCTTTAGCGTGGGTTAGTTCTCGAGTGCACGCCTCTAGTTCCTGCTCTGTTTTGCTCAGAGATTCTTCCTTTTTCAAAAGCTGAGTATTAGAATGTTATCTTTGACAATACAGATGACCCGGTAATACTGATAAAGCCTTCTTATTGAAACTCTTTTTTATTAAGTTATGAGCTGAATTAAATGAGATAATAAGTAACCCCCAGAAAAGTCATTGCTGAAATAAACTATGTAATATTGTATGCATGTACCTACTGCTGGAATTTTGACACTGTCCAAGACTGTATAAGAGCATAAAGGCTAAAAAAATCAATGCAGAGCTACCACTAACTTGGTACTCTAACATAAATCTTAGGAAAGAAAAAAAAATGTTTAAAAAAATCTTACCATATGTTTAACTTTGGCAATTTCCTGCTGTTGAAAGCCCTCCAGTTCATCAATTTCATCTCTTTTTTGAAAAAGATTCAAACTCTGCTCCTTCATTTCTCGTAACTGTGTTTCAAGCATTTTTTTTTCCTGATAAACGAACAAAAACAAAAGGAATCCAAGAATATCTGTATGCTCATTTCAAGTCAATGGAAGTTTAAACTCAGGGAAAGGAATCTTGTCTTGCAGCCATAAGACTCTCTGATGGTGCCATATATAGAACTAGAAACTCTTCCACACTCGTGTCGCAGTAGGCAATGTGGAACAAATTACCAAACTTCAAAAATCTCAAACAAAATCTGTATTCATTACAATGCAGCCAATGATCACCTAACTGAACTCTCAAAAATGGACAGCAAACAGTAGCATGTTTAATGTCGTCATAATCAGAGATACTTTAAAATGGACTAAGCTAAACAGCTGGAACAACTACAAGACTGAAATCCTGTATTAAAAAAATGCCTACCAAATAGTTTATTTTATGAAACAGATGACCTACTGCAAGATCTCAGACGAAGTCACTACCTCCTTCTGCATCCCAGCTGCCTCCTCTGTAATAAAGGAAACTATTGTTCCACCTTACAGAAGTACATCTTTCTCATTGCAAGCCCTCATTCTTTACTTCCCCACTGAAAAACAATTCCAGAAATATCTCCTGAAGCTCTGGGGCTGGTAACAAAAGCAAATGTTTGGCCTCTCCCATTGAACAAAGATCAAATAATAAAAAGGGCTGAACAGAGTTGAGTTGTAGGAAGTGTGCAGGCTGGTGTTTGCAAATACACTACACAGAAACATTTAAAAAAAACAAAACCAAAAAAAACCAAAGGTTAATTACCTTTTCAACTTGACCCAGTTTTTCTATCCACTCCTGAACAAGTAAGAAAGGAGGAAAAAAAAATCAAAAACAATTTGTAGACTTTCAAGGTCAGCATTTATGGTATTATAAAAAAAAAAAAAAGAATTTGTATTGTTAACAGAGATACTAAGTTATGGTAATGATTAAAAAAATAATCAGCAAAGGAAAAGTACCAGCTACTGTTTTAACATATAAAGGCTAAGGAATCATTTATGCTACCTGAATATATAAGCTTTATGCAAGCAAAATAAAATAAAAGTGACAACAGGTCTACTGCAATTGAATCTTACCAAACCCAAGTGCAAGCTTAATTTCATTTTATTTCATTAGAAATTGATGTGCGCTCTTTTTAAAAGCGGAACAGTCAAAACAATGACAAGTTCTACACCATTTCTGGCATTTGAGCTTTACACTCCCTTCTTTCCTCAACATTGGCAGGCTATGCATACAAATGCTGAATAACTATTTTAATTAACAGCGACACCTGCTTAAAGTATCAAGGTCATGCACTTAGATCTCCACAGACAGTCCAAAGTTGAGTCGTTCAAGCTCTGTTACCTGGTCTTTTTTTTCTAAGGCCAAAGCCATTCCTTCAGCCATCTTGGCTCGACTTGCCTGGTGAGCTTCATTCTGTTCCTGAAACTTCCTCATGGAGGCTATCAACAGAGAATCACCAGCTATATTAAAAACTCATTTTTTTAAAAAATTGCTTCTCAATTTTCTTTAAGTTATTTATAACTTTAAAGAGCTTCTTCTGCAAGTAATTAGCCTCATCTTGACTCTTTAGCACTAACGCTGTGCCACTTATTGCCTCACACTGCTTGCGCATTGGACAAATGCCAGAAATAACAGAACATAGAAACACAGTTCCTCACTAGATTATAACAAAGCTGTAGGTTTCAAATAGGTCTCTCCTGCATGTCAGCCCCAAATTTGGCAAAAGGAGTACAATAACAACTTTGTTCAACAGCCAACACACTACTGCTGCTTTTTACGTTGTAAACAAGGCAAGAACTTGTGTTGTAATTCTTCGCAACCTAGAGGTGCACAGTTTGAAAGGAAATGATTAAAACATCTGTACATCAAACCCATCTCCTTCCAACCGTAACAATTTTCAACTTAAAAAAACAAAAAGGAAAAAAGAAAAGTACGTACAATCCTGATGCTTTTCTAATGCATTTTCAAGCTTCTCTTTTATCTTCTGCAAGTTTCGGATCTGATCAGCATAATCTTGTGTGAGGAAGAAGACGCACAGACCAGGAATGAACAGACATTGGGGAAGGAAATTTTTAGGAAAAAAAAAAAAGAAAAAAAAAAGAAAAAAAAAGAAAAAAGGATGAGTGGAAAATGATGATGATTTTCTTAATCAGAAGATCATTCCTGCTGAGGAAAACTTGGGTGACCATAACAATGAACACAAGTAAATAGTTCTGTACTGTTCATAGGGTAAATGGTTGGTACAAACAGGAGGACCTGTCCTAGGTGTGCTTGTTACACAAGAAAGGGCAGTACCAGAGAATGAAGAACTACCCCACTTTTTACTTCATTCAAGAACAGTGATCTATTTAACTCTGTTTAGGACAGGTGTCTCTCATTGGAGGATGCAAGGATGGGGCAGTTCACAGACACTTGCATCCTTGTTCCATGCTGCTTGCTGTTCAAGCCACACAGTATCTCTGAGGCTAAGCCCTGACTGGAGCTCCCACTGGGCTAACAATCTCACACTCTTTACCACTACCATGGCTACCAAGCAGAACTGACAAGGAAGGAGATATAAAAAAACCCAAACAACCAAAATACACACACACCTTGGAGAAGTTTATGTACAATGGAAAGGAGGATTTACTTACTGATTTGGCTTCTTGCACAAGCCTCTTGATGCTCAGAGCCTCCTTCTCTCATACTAAGCCCCAACCAGCACTTCTGAGTCTACCTTATTCAAAGAGGTGAACACTTTTCCCTTTCAAAGTGTAATGTGAAATCATTTTTTGATCCTATATTTTCTTGAACTAAACAGGAGCCTGATAAGTCTCCAGAATAAATGAATATAATCCTGAGCTGGCTATAACCTTTCCTTATTTTCCAAGGCCTTTGGGAAGCAGCAGCATAACAGTTTAGCCTAGTCTCTGATCCACTCCATACAACAGGCATGGAAAGCAGTGTCAAAGCTTTACTACGGAGAGCCCTTACTATAGCTTTACAGAGCAATGTATTATCTTGGAAAGAAAAAAAGCCTCAAGACTTTTATGTTGAATCCTTTGCTTTTTCTTCATTTCAAAGTTCACTTTTTTAAGGATGGCACCACATTACTGTCAACATCAGGAAGCTTAGATCCTAAGAGAAACAAACCATTACATAACCAGAGTAAATAAAATAAAACCTGGGAAAGACACTATTTGAAGCACGGGGACAGAAAGCTATCCCAGCTGTTCAAAAGAATCACATAAATGTGTCGTGAAATCAGCAGAAAAGAGTCAGTCTTCTTTATAAAAAATCAGTTATACTAGATGCTACCTAGATGATTATCAACAGGGTTGTTACAAATCCATTTTCAGAAAAACCTAAACCCCTGTATTTTTAATAAATTAAACCACTTAAGTTCAAAGGAAAGTATTTCCTAAGCTAATAGGGTTTTATATGTATCAAGACACATACCAGACAGCTTGACCTCCAGTTTTCTTATTTGTTCATTTCTTCTGAACAACTGGGATGAAAGATCCTCTCTAGAGCTGCTTCCATCAGAAGCCTTGGTAGAAAAACAACACTCATGTAACTTACAAAAAAAATTTAGAAAAAGCAATCCTACCACATACTAATTCCATGATAACACACAGCATCCCACCTAGGAATAATGCTTCAGTTTTTCACATAAAGGGGAAAGCTGTACTAGCACAGCAGAATGTGTAAAAAATGCTGAAGAAGAAAAACAGTAAGGGCTTAAATAGTCAGCTCTGCAACACTGACCTGTTCCATGAAATACAATGCTTTTAAAAGAAGCTATACTGAAAACTAGTTGTTCAAACTGATCACTGAGGAGATGGCATAATAGAACAACTAAGGGGGGGGGAAATCAGGCTCTACAGTACAGGTTTCAGGATGGGTCAAAGCAAAAGTCATCTGAGAAACTAAGGAAAAGAACAGAAACAGTAATGCTCTTCAGGTGGGATAAGCTCGCTTAAGCACTAATGCAGTAGCCTTTCCATGCAATGGTCTCTCCATGCAAAATCTACTGCATAACTGACTTAGGATTCTTTACGGGGTTTTTTTGCTCCATAAAAATCAATATCAAGAGCAGTTAAATGAATATTGCTAAAACAACTAAATCTTGGAGGTTTGCTGAAAATCACTGAATACTTCAGCTACCATCTTTATTTGTTTTCTCTTCTCTAAACTCGCAAGACGGTGAATGAGATTTCTACATAAGAATTTCCAGTGCAAAAAAATTTCAGAAACCCACGAGATCAATATATTTACATTATAAATGTATTTAAACATTAGGAGCTCCAACTTTCTGCTTAACAGAACTGTAGTTTCAGCTGAGCTTCAGAAAAAAAAGGAGTTAAATCTCAACCATGTAAATAACCTCTCCATTTTGCAGACAGCAAAACAGAACGATAAAGCAACTTGCTGCAATACAGTGTGTCCTGCTGGCTCCAACAGTGGTGCGACACTGTGTCTTAATCCAGGTTTTCAAAAATATGATCGCCACCAAGGGGCAGAGGTGCCAGAGCATTACAAGGTTTCATTTAATCCATATGCTCCTGGAATGATACCACTTGCTTAAAAAAACACTTTAAAATGAAAGAGAATTTAAACCAGACATTGGAGGAACTACAATGGTTTTGAGTGCAGCAAAACTGCATATGTGTTCTTGGCAGTGACATTAACAATATGCTTGGGTAGGAAGAGCACCAGGAAGCCAAGAGGTAAACACAGGTCCAGGTACAATGATAGCTAACCAGTGCCTGGTTTGCTTTCCTACTGCTTCAGTAATTAATCTTACAAGTAGGTACCTTACACATTACTACAGCTTTATTCAATGTTTTATGTGTGTTTAAGAGTGCTCTGTATTGAAATAGCTTTGTAACTCACATTTACGTGGGAATATAAGCCTCCTGGTAACTACCATGGTTAACATACAAATATTTTCTCTTCAGTACTTAAGTTTATTCAAGCTAGTGATTCATTTATGCATTAAGATGCACACCTACAAAGACACCACAATATGTATTCAGCTTATAAACTAGACTTAAAATGGTTGTCTGTAAAGCCATAAGAGAAATGCTGTATGAGAAATCAAAACTCAGAGCAAGGTATAACTTACAAAGTCATCTCCGGAGTCTGCTCCCACAGACGTAATTGACTCCTTGCTAACAGACCTGGGTATCCTGGCAGCTCCTCCTGGTCTGGGAGCAATAGCTGCCTCTTCTGCTATCTTCTTCTTTAGTTTTGCAAACATTTTACTGCTCTATAGCATGGAAATATCCAGGTACTTTGAAAGGCCAGTAGCTCCAATATGTTTAATATACTGACACTCTGTTTAAAGCTTCCAGACGCCGAGATTTAATTTTGTGCCTCATCCACTGTTTTATTGCATTTCTAGTGCCATTAAAACCTTCAGAGCCTAATAGTACCTGCAAATTAAAGAGATATGGTTTCCAGACTAAAGTTTTCTCCCCCTATTAAATGTTTAAAGATAACTAAATGCCTTTTAATGGCACGCCTCTTAAATACCCTAAGAAGAGAGTCACCCAGAGCAGAAAAATCAACCAACAAACCCAAACCAACCCCATCCATGGCGGTATTCCGCGGCTCGCTACCCGCCGCCCCCCCCCCCCCCGCGGGACAGGCAGGGGCCGGGGCCAGCCTCCGCTGCGGGAGCGGGAGGTGGGCGACTCTCCGCAGCCCGGCCCCCACCCAAGGGCCAGGGACGCTCGGGGCAGGCCGGTCCCCGGCGGCTGCTGCCCTGCTCTGAGGCAGCCGAGGACCTGCCGCCGCTCACCCGCGCCCCCCGACCGAGCGCTACGGCCCGGCTCGGCCCCGCCACCCCCCC
>JANZLQ010000055.1:19557497-19602700 GCA_026212715.1 Elanus axillaris | reverse complement strand
AACTGTGGCAGCAATACAAATGGCAAGATGACCCATATTACAGTGAGAGAGGGGGGGTAGCTTTCTTAGTTTTGTAATTTGTTCATCTGCTAACCATCTACTCTATCAAGCAGAGTGGAAATTGTGTCCTTGGCCAGCAGTACAAAGTTCATACATAAAATTGCTGTGTCAAATTTACAGGGAGCATTAAGTACCTTTACAACTTTACTTCAAACCCACTGCTCCAAATGCAACTTAATTGTCCACAGTTTTGTCTACTTACTTGCCTAAGACTGAAAAAATATATTTATGAAGGACTCTGTTTTATTGCTGTTGTTGGCTTGCACTATGTGGTTCCATCTTTACCATTTCAAATCCAGACTCTTTGGGGATAAAATATTGTTTTTCTATTGATTTTTTCCAATTTCTTAAAATTGTATAAAAATAAAGGATTTCCACAAATGTGGGCTAAAGGTAACCAATAATACTTCTATGCTTAGGATCAGCTGTTGGAAATGTGGTTGATAGCCACAAGACCAGAAATAAATCTCTAGTGATTCTTTAGTTTAACATTTAAAAGACATGAAAACTTCTGCTTATAAAATTGACCCGATACAGAATGGAACAGCTAAACTAACAGCTGTTTAGTATTACTTTTTAAAATAACGGCCCTAAATTTAAAAATAAAATCAAGTACTTCCTTTTATGATTTTCACATTATAAAACTGCACCATTCAAAATCTGTGGCCAGGGAAATCCCTTTGCAGTAAGACAGTTTCTTTTAATAGTCATCGAGGGTGTTTTCCAGGAAAACATTCCTAACATCCAGTATGGAAGCCAGCTCCAAAATGTGCTTTTGGAGGTGAGGATTCTCCACCGTTTCATCTCTTGGCAGTTGAGGATAAGATTCTGGATAATTTCGAGTCTCCTGCTAGATGACAGTGAAAACAAAGAGAATCAGATATTAATTTATTTTTACATCCTTTATAAAGAAGATTGCAAAAGGCCAGTTTCACCTAAGAGGTATCCTAATCTGTTCAGCATGCCACATAGAGAGAAAATATTCTAGCATTTTCAGTTTTCTCTTTCCATTGACTCAGAGATAGTCATAGTGGCAATACAAATCCCCATTCATCTAAGATGGCTAATAATAATTTCACAGAATCCTTGCAAAAAAAAAGGGAAAAAAAACCACCAAAAAAAGACAAAAGGACTTCACATATACTTACCTACTATGCTGGAGTTCATTTCTTGAAATTATAGACATGTAAGCATCTCCAGTGGGAGATTCATCTCATCCTAAAATGAGTATCTAAGACATTGAGGGCAAATCTGTCCCCACTATCAGAAGACATGCTTCTTTTCCCTGATATCAAAGAAGCCTACGTAGCTAACTTAGGCTTGGAAAGCTACTAGATGTCTGCAGTTAAACAAGATGAATACTGTACCTTTCTGTGCTTCAACTTCCATTTTTTTTCTGTAATGTTTAAAATGGAGCAGGCAGTTTATATGCCAACACTCACATATATAGAATGGTGTAGATCCAGAAGCAAACTTCACTGTTGGCACAGCATTAACCAACAGGGAGGGAAAATACCATCTTCCTGTTTAGCTTATTCATTTACACTTCAAAGACCTTTCAAAATCCATTCACACTAGAATACATTCCAGCAGTAACGTTCCACTCCTCCCCACTTCCTCTTATATTCTTGTTCTACACCTTTTTAGTTCTGTAGAAATAATAATCTTGAATTATTAAGAGGAATTTTTCTAGCAGACAAGGCTGTTCAGAGTGACATAGATGAATTAGAGTGTGTCTGCTACTTATGTAGAAGAATAAGGCTTCAGCAAGTCAAAGTACAAAGGCACAGATTCAATACAAGCTGTAGGCATTAGCATATGAGCATCAGTTATCTTTCTGAAGTCACAGTGATACGCTTAGCCCCAAGACCCTTCCATCCTGAGGCAGTGCAGTTCTATATGCACTGGATTGTCATTCTCACAAAGGGATAGATATCCCTGCATACCCGGAAAATTTTGTGCATCCTCATAGTAGCTGAGCAGAAGATAAATCTTGTTAGAAGCAACCGAAGAAATTCATCCCCAAAAAACTGAAGAAAGGACTGATCTGTAGAGAAGGCAAAAAAACCTCAGTTTAGAAAGGCTTTAAAAAACCAAAACAAGACCAAAAAAAAACTAAAACAGAGAGAGAGAGACTTGGGGGAATGCACTACAAATTTTTGTGCATTCCCCTTATTTACTATTCTGTCCTTTCAAAAGGCTGAGCAAAAAAAACCCAGCATCTGCTTAAGTAGCACGCTAAGGTTCAGTTGTGCATATTCAGGCACGTACCTATGGATCGTGAGTGGGTCAGCAATTGGGCAATATCTCGGTTGATTTTTCTAAGGTAATCTTGACACTTCTCCCACAATCCTCTGCGCATGCTTGATAATCCAGACACAAACAGGAATGCCATTAAGGGATTGTTCAGAAAGAGTGTGAAGAGGCTACCCCGCTGAGACTGATCTAAAAAAAGATTTTTAAAAAATCAATAGACAAAGAGATACATTTGACACATGAAACAGAAAAGCTGTCCCTACCACTGAATGAAGTTGCTCACCCACTAAATTCTGTAACAGAGGAACTACTCCTTTGTGTTAGTTACATCTTCTCTCCTCTTGTGGCAGATGTGTTCTCAAGATGATGCAATGACTAGCATAAAGGCTTACTGGAGATGTGTATTAACACCAAGAGAAACGAGATTTTCTCATGAATCATGGGAGGCCTATGTCTTCATTTTGAGCACATAACTTGAACACAAAAGTCCTAACTGAAACAACCGATCGAAGATACTGATTATAAATACTAAAGAGAAGTATTAAACATGGACATTCTTATTCCATTCAAAAAACCCAGGCAGCTGAACCTATACAACCTCCCCTGCTGAAGTCTACATAGTTGCCCTTTTGTTGGGTATCACAATATCCTAAAGCTCATTTACTCCATGCAGTTCAACATGATACCCAGGGGTCCAAGCTTTGTCTCAATTAACTGGGAAGTCAAAAAGAAAGGCAATGCACATAAAATCATCTGCCTAAACGGAAAGGCCACTTCCTCATCAGCAAGGATTACTGACTTGTTTTGGTGCATTTGTTTTTTTTTTCCAGGACTTGGGCACACAGCATGCATGGTATAATGCTGTAGTGACACAGGGGCTCAATTAAGTTCAGCTAAGAAGTCTCTGCACGATGCTCTAGTGCACAGTGTAGCACTGCTCCAGAACTACAGCAAGACTTTCCTGACTGTTCCATGAACACAATATAAGCATCCAGTATTTTATAAAGTTAGTTCTATTTTTCGGAGTTTCTGTTTAAACAGGATTCATTATTACAGTACTTATTTTCTATTTAAGTTTCAGCTAAATAACAGAAATAGTTTCAAAACAAATGAGAAGCTTCCACTTCTTGCACATTCTCTCATACTTGCCTAACATCAATCTATGCGGCTTAAGCTAAATCTTTGTACTTGTCTCTGTGATGGATAATAAGCTTAACATAGCAAATTCCAATGAGAAAGTCTGGAATCATTTATATTTTATAGCAGTCACAAGGACTAAAGAACATAATATTTCATTGCCTGTTCCTACTATAAATGCACCTTCTCAGGGCATACAAAACCAACGGTTTTCTTTATCTTACCCTCCAAAATCAGATTTTGCTCTACACCTGGCATTTAAAAGTTGATGCCTTAACTGACTCTGCTCACTTTCTGAGGCTAATAAAGCTACCCAAAGTGCTAATCATCATCATCGCTCAAGCACTGGGCTGGCAATCTTCTGAGTCTCCACGGAGGAGACACTTTACCTCCTAGCACTTGTTGAAGCTATCTGTAGAAATATCACCATTGTTAGAATAAATATTTGCTATAAACAGTAACTGAATTTTATCACACTACTTCAGGAAATGTTAATCTGATTTAGTGGTTACATAGTGATGAAAAGCTATCTTTTCATGAAGAATCTAAGTTATATTTGTTTGGGATAGATATATGATGCAATGGCAACTTGTTAGGAAATGCAATACTACACATACCTTGCAATGCTTTTGGATATGCTGTTGGAGAAAGCAAACACACCAATGGTTGTCCAAATAAGTTTGTGAAATTCTGTAACAGATAAGAATTTTGAAGTATTGATGGTCACTTTGCTTGCTTTTGAGTATTCAGCAGGTTAAGGGTACAAAGGCTACTAATGACAGAGAACACACTAATGCCCGTCACACAGTTCAGCATTGGCAGTAAGGCTGACAAATTGACTTACAGATCACAGCACAGAAGAAATATAACCCATTGCATTTTAAAGGAATTATAATTCATTTCACTGCTACTGACAGCAGACACTAATTTCATGAAAGTACAGCTTTCAGTAGTAATACAGTACTTGAAAAAAACTCATGTTCTGCAGTAAAAGTGAAAGCCATTGGCTTTCAGGTAAAAATAGATCTAGCATCTTTCCTCAATACCAACTGAACTATTCAGTCAAAGCAATTTCTTTCCCCTCTTCTTTCTAGCAGGAGGAGCTACTTCCGGTGTGACAGAAGAGCCCAGTAAAGAAAAGTTTTAAAATAAGATTCCTTTACAGCAAGTATGTCATAACCTTAACAACTGCTATACTGAACCCTCATTTTACAATACTAATTTCATGCACCTTCCACCAGCACCTTAAATATGGCCCAAGTGTCCCATTGGACACAAATTTCCCCAGAAACCTCAAACAACACCGCTGTCCAGTTTCACCAACATTTACCTGATAACAGTCCTACTGTGTATCTGTCTGGTAGGTATACTGATTGGTAATAATTATCACCAAGAAAAAAAATTTTAAAATAATCCTTTACACAACCTCATTAGCTGTCATGTCTCACCAAAACAGCTCTCTTAAACCTGAAGGCTTGCAAAGCCATAGAAAATGTAAATGATCATGTCTGCATCCTATCAGAGCACACATTCAAACCATGCATCCAGAGCATGAGTGCAACACACGTCTGCAGATTATATTCTTAAAATTGGCAGGTTACAAATGTAAGCATACATCACCAGAAGTATTGTGTAGAATCATCAAAAAGCTATTTTTTTAATTCCTTCTGGCTTCTGCTTAATTCAAATGGAACTTTCCTTCTGGGTAGTATATTTCAATTACATTAGTTTCACTGAATTAATTTAATCTAAGTCTGCTAAATACTAAAGACAGTAATCTAGTCTAATCAAAATGAAACATTTCCCATATCTGACAAAGAGTTGACTAGTCCTGAAACCTCTCCTTTTTCTTTAAAAGCCCAAGGGAGGAGAGTTATAATGCTAGATACTAAGGTTTGGTCTCTAATGAAGAAACAAAGATATTATGAAGAAAGTTATGAAGACATTATGCAGGCCAACCCAGTACTATAAAGAAACATTTAAAACTCCAGGAGTCAGCCCAGATGTTGCCAGTTTGAGCTGAATACATACTGGCAGGTTAAATGTTCTCAAGTAACATGTATGCTTAGTATTCACAAGCAGATTCACATGTTGAATTCTATCTTGTATCACCCAGTTAGAGACTAAAGCAGACTTTCCATACACTCCATCAGTAAAAATGACAATGCAATTAAACACTGCCTATAGCTATAAAGCAAAAACCAAGGGTCACTCATGTATCTCAGGAAAGGTATTACTCACTGACAGTATCTGAGATCATTTTGGACTCTGTCCCAGCGGAGGTTAAGTCAACATAGCTAGTAAGTCCTGCAAAGGGGAGAAACTACACGGTTTAACATAGAATGCAACCTTTGGAAGACAGCTGCTCATGCCAGTCACTACATCTAAACTATAGATCCAGGAGGCTAAGGCTCTCAAGCTTCCAGGTGCCTGTCTCAGCTCTTGCCCAGACACAACTGCCTACCATAGTCCAAGCAAACACCAGGATTCACTCACCACCACCACCTCCGCTCCTGATTTCCACAGAAAAGTACTGTGGGCATACATGCAACAAAGGAACAGGAGCATGTTACAGCCACAGCTTGGAGCAGAGGACCACAAGGTGCACCAGGAAAACCTGCCCTGCAGTCTAAATGTTGGTAGCATCTCTGGATAAGGAATGCCCTACCTTTCAGTGCATGGACAATTCAAGAAAGGGTAAAACACATTTTTGTTTCAAAATTGACTCTGTTTTTCTACTTCAGTATCCAAGTTTACCAACAGAAGCATTGCTGATTTTTAAAAAGCATGTCATATACATATCTTTCAAAAGAAGACACTTCATATGTTAGTTTTACTAAGCTGAGTATTTATACCACATCACTGACAAAGGCCTTGTATTCTTACTGGCTGGAGTTTTTGTTTTGGTTTGATTTTTCTAAGACTTTGCATTTGACCATAATCTTAGACAACCACAGCCACAAGAAGATACTGATTGAAAAATATTATTTCATCCACATATGCAGCGGTAACCTTCAAGAATACAGCCATCTATATTTAAATTGAAGTGTTAAAAAAAAATCATGGTTTTAAGTAGATATGCTCGATTTGCAGTTATCTTCCACTTTCAGCTAAATATATATGGGAGGAAGCTGTTCAAGTGCTGCTGATTTGACAAATTGGCAAGTCAGTTCCTGGCAGGACTTACTTTCAGTCATCACCATTTAAGCCCTCCAGAGAGGGGGAGAGGATGAGAATGCATGCAGGGGAGCAGAAATAGGCTGTAGAAAAAGATGTGCGAGCAGTTGCTGTTACTGCCAGTATTGCTAGCAGTGACATTTAAATGTCAGGATAGCTACTGTCCTATCAGAAAAGATCAGAGCAGCCATGTGGAAAAAAAGTCAGCACACTGACTTCAACTTCTCACACAACTGCACAGAACTTCTTTGTTTGTGCCAGTGCTTGAGTCTACAAAGCATCTCACAACACACCCAGAGGACAGTCACAGGACAGCACTACCAGTATATTCTGGCAACCAGGAACCAAGCACGTAAGCACGCACAGAACGATGACAGACGGGAATTTACGAGGGCTAGAAAATACTGAGATTGAGAGCTCTGCCATCTACCTTGAGCTGAAAACAAAAGTAAAACACCTAAACCCATCCCCACATATCTATTTGCCTAGGTTCAATGGCAAGATTGTGCAGGTGAATGTAGGTTCTCAAATGCTGAATATATTTTTTTTAAGTAGGGGTCCATGCTCTTTATTTTTTTTCTTCATTCTCTTTCTAGATTCCTTGCAGTTGTGCCCACATGCTTGTGATCTGGGTCAGAGCTCCTAGCATCCACTTCCACAATCCTGTCCTGAAATACTTCCAAAACTCACATTTCTATATTCCTTATATACAGGCAGAGCTGGACTTCTCTCACACTTGCTGCTCTGCGTGTTTAACAGAGAGAACACTGGCATATTTCACACTACTGATGATCAGTTCACTGCCAAACAAGGAAAAGAAACTAAATGGAGGTTACAGTTTTTGCTTACCATGTGCCCACAAAATCTAAAGAAAACTCAATTATCAAATTTAAATGTAATACAAAAAGTTAATTCTACTGTAAACCCTTGACGGTTACTCTCACAAGAGCTACAAATCTACATGTGGGAATCCATGACCTCAAAAAGATCCTTTGCTCTAAGCTGTCCGCAGAACCCTGGTATGTCCAGAGCTGTATTTGGATTAAGGATGACCAGGAATCCCTTAACTCTCTCTTACAGAGCTGATTCACTTGACATCTTTCAGCAATTCTACCAGAGAGGAAGGGTGTAAAACAAAACATCAAACCCAAGCCACACTTTTTCCCCTGAAACAAAACCAACTGCCCCCCGCTGTTATACTGGACTGAATGTCAGGAAAGAGCAGAGGAAAATAAAATCCTACCAAATCCTCGACAAGTAAAATCATTCTAATTGTGTTTCCCTCCCTTTAAATGGGGAAGAGAATTTAATAAAAAGCAGATTTGCACAGAATCTAGTGCAGTGAAGTTAAATGCAGTAGTATTTAAAAAGCCCTTTGAAATGCATTACAATACAACAAACAAAAACCCTACAGAGAGGCTAGATCATTATTAAGACTGTCAGGTGAACGTTCCCTGGCTCAATACAGAAGTATTCTGAATCATACTGATCACTGATTTAGTACCTCTCATTGGCCAACAAATGCCTTTAAAACAAGTGATGCAGACTGTGGATACTGAACAAGGAACAAGTTCATCTGGCCACTAGACGTCCCTATTCGTCCTCTGAAATGCAGCTGTGAATGTTCACTTTTCTCACTGCATATAATGGAGCTATAAAAAGGAAGACATAAGGAAGTGGCGCTTTACCCAGATATAGCACATTCTTAATATCCCATTCATGAATAAAATAAATGTCGTAATGCTATCCAGATTCAACTGGCAACTGAGATGGAAAATGCCTGCTTCTGTATTACCCGAATTGCAGATTCTCAAAGGTGATTTGGCATGGAGTAATTCTACTGTAAGTCCACAGCCCCCCTAGGAAGGAGGCTCATTGTCCAAGCATGTACCACTCTACAGTAACACTGGATGCTAATTTGAGTCTTGTTACTTCCTTGGTTCAGATACTTTTCAGACACAGACACCCCGTGTTTTATAAGATCAGGCTCAATGCTTTGACTCCTTTCTGTTGCTAAAAGCAACTGAGTGTTGAATGACTGGAAAAAAGAAAAGCAGATTAGTTATCTCCCTCCCCCATGCACACACACCAAGATTTGTCTTTGGTATATAACAAAAATAAACCTCCCACCAGAGACCTTGGAAATCTTGAACCTTTTTTCCCTCCAGGAGGATTTATTACTTTCCAATGAGCGGCTGTTCATGTGCTTCTCCTTCTTGTTCCTATTCATAGGATCAGATCCTGACTAGCATGCACAACCTCAAAAGAAAAGAAAGACTGAATACAAACTGTTTAAAAAAATATCCTGTTAAAAGTGTAAGCTAACTAGGGGTTGACACTGTATCCTATCATACCAGTAGCTGCCTTCAAGAACCTTACCTTATAGGCAACACTGTTTGAAGAGTCCACAATGATAAACAGGGGCTTTCTTGTGAAAGGGTAGAGGTCTCCAGGGTGAAGACTGAAAAGAGAAAGGGACACTTCACAGACCAGTAGAATCGCTGCAAAGCTGTGACAGCGCACAAGCTTCTTGGACACAAAGCTGCCCATGTCCAGATAAAAAGCAAGCAGATTCCCCATGCCCCAGTCCTCAGATTCATCCTCCGAGAGTAACTGCAAAACTATTTTGGTATTCTCTATAATATGGGCTGTTGGACGTAATTCTTTCCCAACAAGAGATGTTTATCTTCTTGAGAAGCCATCCATCATTAATTTGAAGTTTTCCAGTAATAAAGAATTTATGTTAAGTCACAGTAATACTTTTTGAGTGTTTAAATCATCATTTAGAGTTGCATATTCATTTCTAATTGTTCAACTTCAAGCCAATCTACATTACAATGTCCTGCACTGAAGAGTTTGAATTCAAGAGGCTTTGATGCGTTTTTCTCTATTAAGGACAAATTCTTCTGAATTTGCAGAAGAATTTTGTCACAATTTTGTCACACTCATGAAACTTACCAATGCATCTCTTTGTAAGACTGGTTTCGCTTGTGGATAGCGTCCCCATTTATAATGTCCCGGTTACTATTTGTCAGAACACCACCAAAATCATATGGACCTACACATGGCAAAAAAAGTGCTAAAATTAGCAGAGGCAACTCACCTCTGTTATGGATTTAATGATTATATGAAAGGGAGGAAGCAACCATAAATCCCAGAAAACTAAGTGAATCTGAACTACTGCAGTTGTAAGGAGGTGATGGAAGAATGTGGAGATTTTACTAACTATATATTCAATTTTATGCATTTTTTAGGAGTTTCAGCATCTATGAAATCGAAGGGAGCAATGCAACTTCATAACTTCTGATACATTTATTTGCTATTTATCCATAAGCATAATACAAAAGATCCAAATATTGGCTCTCGTTACACTACACAGCAAGAAGATTAAAACCCGTTACACATTTCATACAGGAAAATTAATACCTTTGTAAAATTACTATATGAGCTAGTATATTTGAGATTCAGAATTTGATCAAAAAATAAAGCTAAATCAATCAAAACCCCTGTAGCCTCTCAGAATAGATATAATACTATCATCCGCAGTTATAACACTGCAAAGGGGAGAAGAGAGAGCTCAGAGAATTAATATGCTTTCAGTACTCCTAGAAGGGACAGAGCAGTTTTAACCAGATTTCAAATCTGCAGCAAAGGTTTATTTTTTTAAGATTTCAAATACAAAATTCACAATTTTTACATGCACACAGTCTGGACATGTGTTCCGAAGGTAAGCTAAAGAAATATTCTGCTAACTTTGCACAGCTGAGCTACCCACCTGTCTGATGAAGTGCAAAGATGAAAGTAATGACTATAAAAAATATCAAATCCTACAAAAAAAAATGTGCTAGAGATTCCAGCCAATATTCTGCCATTAACATGGGTATGAAATGTCACTAACATTAGTGAAATAAAGTATTAGGATTTCCTCATTCTGTTATACATTTGCAGAGTTGGTTGACCCATATTTGGCCACCAAATGCAATTTTTTCATATTTTGATACACAATACACCTTTCCATTTTAAGGGAAGCTTTGGGAATACAAAATCAGGAACAGAACATACATTAGCACTGTTACAAATGTCTCACATGATCTGGCAAACACAAATGGCTTACAGGCAATAAACAGTGCAACTTGCAACTGCTCTCCCTTTTAATAAGGTAGATTTTTTTTGGTCTGTGCAGACTACCCTACCTTATTAAAAGAATGCAGTTGTAATGGGTTTCATTTAATGAAAACTGAAGTCTGACTATGCAGCTCTTCAGACAACAGAGCCTGGATGCCTTTACAATAAGGTATTAAGCTGAAACAAAACATGCAGTGAAGTGAACATATCACAGGCTTTAAAGAACGTGGTTTAGTTAGGACCTATCACCAAGTTGCAGCAAAAAGTAAAATGTTAAAAGCATTTTAAAAAAATCACTGCCACAATCCAAAGCTGACAGGGATTTTTTTTTCCTTTAACATTTTGAGAGCTCTATAAATCATGCACTGGGATGGACAAGGCATGCATCTTATAAAGGAATGCAAGTCTCAAACAGATGAGGCATGTACAATATTTAGGATGTTAAAAACTTTTTTTTTCCCCTTAAATTATATAAACAGATCTTTTGAATGTGTTTACTTCAGCCAACCAGTTTTCAGCTTTTAGATTGCAGCTGCATCCAAATATTCTGCTAGGTTGCAAAGAACAGGAGGATGAGGTGAGGGGAATTGTCAAAAATCATGAGAAGGGCTTGAATTGTCAGGTTAACAAGCGTGCAAATAGAACAGTCCCTGCAGACGCTTCAGCCCTTTTACCACCCATCTCCTGACCATATGTTCTCATAGTACTGGAGACTGGAAAGAATCACAAAGTGCCATTTAGCCATTTTATTAACTTTGCACTGATGCATCAACTGAGCCATGTGGTCTTCAAAATTGGTGAAGCTTTTAATACTTCAGATGCATCAAAAACTGGGTATGTCCTTTGAAAAGGTCTCAGGTTAATGCATACTAATTAAAACACAGGGAATTAACTATTGTTTGTGGGAAAAAAAGGCTATCTTACTAAGTAGACAGGAGAATAAAATTGACTTGTCTTTTAAAAGGAGCTTTGTGACATCTTTCTTGGTCACTTGTCCTGGAACATAAAGAGAATTCAAGCCCTGTTCATGACAGGGAGCATTCCTTTATTGTACCTTCACTATCCGAACGACCTGATGGAAACACGCCCGTGGCAGACAAGTAAATCAGCAGTACACTGTTTGCAGGCAGCTCCTGAAATTCAAGTAAAGAGAAGAGTGGCAAGGGAAGAAATGTGTAAGTTTGTTTCAATATTCAATCATCACCTTCATAAATACGTTGTCATTTAAGATTGCGCTACTCCTGCTTCTGGCTTCCCTCCACTCTATTCTTCATATGTGTATATACCTTTGTCCACCACATACACCCCCCCCTTCAAATAGGTGAGCACACAGACAAAAACATAAACTGATGATACATTCATAATTTTTTTTTCCACACAGACCTCTAGGCTGATATTAGAGGTTCAAGCAGCACTAAAAAAGCATCTGCTTCCACACAGACTCTCTTACTGCCTAGCTAGATCTGAGGCTTTCCAAGATATGGAAACCAAAAAAAAAGCTGCCAAGATCCATGCAGACCCTAACTCCCAAACAATTCAGGATCCTAAAGGAAGTTTTTTGTTTCCAAATACCCCAGGGTCTGCAACATCTGCCTCTTCCCCTGACCCTTCTCAGCTGGACAACAAGCACAACACATCCAGGTTTCTGTATAGATGCGTAAAAGAAATCTCTTTTCCACCTTCCTAATGGGCTGTTTGCAAGAGGAAACAGATGCTTTTAATTTCTGCAAAAGGCTGAGCATGCAAGCACCCAAAATTCTAAGTAGTAAAGATGCACTTCCTTTACCTCACCAGCTGTTTCTTTACAGTTGTTTCTTGAAACAAACTGTAACTTGTTTCTTTATAGAATTCATATTCTGGTTTTACTACTAAATCCTAAGTTGCTGACTTGTACAGTCATAATTAAGCAGCAACTTTATTAAATTAAAATAAGCACAGGAACTGTATTAAAAAGTCTACAAATGTATAGATAACTTACATGGAAGACAGCAGTGGGTAACAAAATAAGACAGGCAGATAAAAATATAGCATGTGCAGCAGAGAGATACAATTTAAATGGAATACAGAACTGGAGACCTGCCAGGTACACAGTGCTTAAGAGCAACAGTTTCTTGACATACTTCCCTGATTTTGGATTGTGTTTGGCACAACACGAAGTAGAAGAGTACTGTCAAGATTTTTCTGTTCTCCAGTTCTCTTATCTCAAGAAATATTTCCTACATAATATATATATAGGAAATAAATAAATTTTATATAGGAAACACTTGTTACATACGTATGTCTGTATATGTAAATATAAATGTCTGTATATATGTGTGTGTACCTACACACACAAAAATAAAATTACTGGATAAGATTAAATAATATGCAACTATTACATTACATCACATTAATTAAGGCTTTCCATAGTACTGCCATGCACCATGCTTGATACTGGACAGCTAGTACTAAGACTGCTTTGCACAGGATTTGTTCAAGCTTTGCTCTGGAGATGGCTGTATTTTAGCAACGATGGAATAACTGTTGTGTAACAGCAAGCTGGGTTTCTGTCTTAAAAATGAATTTTTTTCTTTCCCTTAACAGTAGTCAACAGATTTGCCTTTATTATACAAATTAGATAGATCTATAATAATTCCATCCTCTCTGAAGATCGTATTGAACATTTTAAGATGGCCAAAAAGGCTTCATTATCTTGAAGTATAAAAGAATATCTCAACCACATTTTATTCAGTGTCACATACATTCTGGATATTTTTCTATTATAAATAAATTCACCAATTTCACAAACCTTAAATGATGCTGCTAAAAATGTATATAGCTGGCTAAAAGTTGGTTTATAAAGTAGATATTTATGGGGGTTTTCTCGTCTGGCTGGTTTCTCCGTTGACTCCTGTTAAAAAAACAAACAAACAAAACGCAACACAAAAAATCCAACAACCGTGTATTACCAAAGCAGCTTCATAACCCTCTAAATTTCTATTTATTAGAATATTCACCTTCAACATACTTCCCACAAAAATGGTGTGCTCATGCTGCATTTCCTACTACACAGTAAAGCAAGATGCATAGTATTTGAACCAGAACTTTATATCATCCCTCATTTAAATGTTATCTAAATCTTTCTTACTCTCTAAAGCATCACCCAAGAAAAGAGTGGAAAAATTCACTCCTCAATTAAATAAATTAAAATCTACATATTTCCTTTTGCCTCCAGATAAAATATATTTTGCACTCTCTCTGCAGGGGATATTTAACTTTCAGATGACTTAGCAAGCTGATGAACTTGTCTGGCTGCATGACTGCTAGAGTGAAAACAAAGGAAGGGGTGGATGTATATGGACAAGGACAGGCATGGCACCCCTTCAGAAGTACCTCAGCTAGACCGATATAAAATGATTGTGAAATGATGACCAAATACTAATTTCTGCTATTTTTTCCACTATTGAAGGTTTGCCAAGGAGAAAAAAAAATGCGGGGGGGGAGAACATGACACACAAGAGACAACACATTACTTGGATCAAACTCCCCAGGTTTGAGCTACTCTTCACTAAGTTCCAGTAAGAGTTACATCAGCTTTACTAACTTGCTTTGCACAGTGACAATACTGAAAGAGTACATTATTTAAAACAAAACAAACAAACAAAAACCCAGTTAAGATCTGTTCCCAAGTTTGTCACAGAAATGGAACTTGCCTGCATTCCAGGTTTGTTCATTTGTGATGCTAAATTCATTGGTTCCCTTTCAAGTGCTTGTAGCATTCGGAACATATCAATTGTTAATTCACTGAACTTGACCTGCAAAAGAGTCAAACAGTTTATTCTGCCAGATACAATTTAAACAGTATTTCTTTGGAATTATCCAGGGAAGAGAGATTCAACTGCATACCAGACAGACCATTTTCTGTCTCTCAAGGATCAGTCAGTGTCATCTTTGAATCTTTGAAGACCTGTGAGTGACTTTTAGAAGAGCTTACAGAGGACAGGGTCTATTTATTACTGGTCTATCAGGCCAGTTCACTGCAGCGCGGACCCTGACTTTGGAAATTACAGCCTTTTCTGGGGTATTTACAAATCACGTGCTGAAACTGTTAAATACTACGAATTCAAACAAAATCTGAAAGATACACAACCTGTAGTTTAGATACAAGTCCCTTGCTTACCTGAAAAAAGAGCTCAGAGAGAAGTCATGAAGTCTGTACAACTTCACTATCATCATCATCTAAAAAACCAAGATCTTGAATGTCCTTTGAAAACCCCTTCCTGTTGCAACAAGCTGGATGTCATGTGAAAGCCTAAGTCAAGCTTTTTCTAGACATATCCCAGAGGCCTCTCATGCTTGAATGTTAAGAACAATGCAGTGTATGAAAATCAATTTTATCTACTTAATTGACATGATGAATATAAGCAATAAGAGGTCTGATATCTAGTATTTCATGTTTAGCTCTTAATTCTGAGAACCTCCTCTTCTTGCTGCCACTGCAAACATCACAATCAAAATATTTTAATGTTTGCCTCTACTGGAATCTTTGTTACATCATCAGAAGTGATACCACAGAGGGAATGACTCTGAACTCCAAAGATACAAACCCAAGCCCCTGGAATTTTTTTTACCTGGTTGTTGCAGTTCCCAATAATCAGCGCATCTGCAAGAGCAAGCTGTCCCACTATCATTCCCTGCTCTAGCAATGGAGCTCCTGTTTCAGAAAGCCTGTTAGAGGTGATTACAATGGTGTTGTCATCATTTAAAACCATGACAGGGTCTGCCTAAAAAAAGCAACCAGAATAAATCAGGAATTCAGGAAAACATACAGATTTCCAGTCAGAGAGAAGTCCAAAGGTCTTGTCACTTACAGTAAACATTTCATAACTGAAGCAGATTTTTTTAATTAATTTGTCATACATGTATTTGTATGCAGGCTACAGAGTAATGTCTTACCAACTTGAAAGGCAACAGCTCTTAGGGACTGCAAGCAAATACATGGTACAAGCACATGAAGGTACAGCAAATAGAAAAACACACTTCCTCAGATGACACAAATTCTGCTTCAGCTGTTCTATACCCAAGGAAGGAAATGTCATCAACAACCTTACAAATTCATGCAGAATAAACTAAACATTCCTACAACACAGAAGAACGCTGCACTCTTTTAGTTTGCCTTCCCTTCCTAGAAATAAATAGCAAAGATGATGAGTGAATGATAATGCTGCCATCCAATCTGGCAATATTTAAATAAATACTCATGTTACATAGTGACATTTTGTACAAAAGAAGGAGAGTAGAACACTGTCTTATTTGACAGAATAAAAAAAATTATTTTCCTTTTAACAAACTTTATAAGTTGGTCACATTACAACTATGTTGAGAGCCTATAGGTTAACTGCTATGCTTACACCATTATCTTCCATTATACACTGCTTATGCATTGGCAGCGTACTAGCCCAGTACTCCAACAAAGTACACTTTGAAACACATCTAAGCATCAGCAAATTGGATTGGCTTCCACAACAACAGAACTAGAGTTGGCAGTCTCTCCAAAATATTGACCGTGATAACTGCTGTACTTTCAATTCCAGCATTTTCTGAACACCAAGAGCAAAACCAGTAAGGTGACCAAGTGTATCTATCTCAGCTTCATGCTTCTGTCTTCAATACATTACATGACCAGGTCTGACTCTTCAGACACTTCAAGGCCGTCACTGTTACACTACTGTGAATACATTTCAATGATTAAATTGGACTGGACTACTGACCCTGCACATGGTACACCTGCTTACCACAGAGGTGGCAATACAGGAACACTTCAGTGAACAAGTCAGAAAATTTTACTTTTAAGCTAATAACTAAAAGGGAATGGTATTCTCACCTCAATAAACGCTGCCACTTCCTGAAGAACCAGGTTCCACTCCACCTGATCTTCAGTATTAAAACGATGAGTATAGTCTTCAATTTCATCTGACAGCTCCTGATGTAAAAAATTAAAAAACAGACATAGTCACTTCTTAAACTGAGAGCTTAACAAGCAGTAAATAACTTTACAATTTGGTTAGCTGTGCTGGCCTTTAAGAATAATAATAAAAAAAAAATTACTTGAGAACATATGCAGCACACTTATGACTAACATGCCAGCCAAAACGCGCTCTTTCAGGAGACAGAATGCCAATGTTACATTGCGTTTTGGCAATGCAAAGTGTCTTTTAAGTAGGTCCAAATGCGAAGAATATCTGGAGTTAAGTATAACTATCCCACTCACATACAGCTATGTCACTGGTTATTACCATAAGCTATGGATACCAAGGACTCAAATTTCAGCTTAGAAGTAACTTTAAATACACTGAGAAAGTGAATGGTATGGCTTTTTTAGCTGCTACTAAGCTAAGCTAGCAGTTCAAGTAAGCTTAAACACAAAGACAGTAATGCAACCTACACAAAACTGTCAATACCAGAAGCTGCTTGCAGCAAGGTTGTTAGAGGGGTTTGGGAAGCATATGCTGTCAGGGGAAGCATGCTGTTCCTTTGTTGTAGTTAAATGTACCTCCCTATCTAGGCTACAGCTATTGGAGTATTTTTACTTGGTGTTCAAACAATGCTATCAAATCATTTGAGCTTAAAGCGTCATTCCAAAATGTCTGATTCACAGAAGATATTCACTATGTTGGATGTCAAATATACTAGAAAAGCAATGATCAACATCGGCCTGTACTCTATTTGTTGTACCTAAGGACTTGCATTTATAGGCATTCAGTGCTTTACCCCCATGGCAGAGGCATAGGCCGATCCAGCCTCTCCCATTTCATAGTAATATCTACATTATTTAGCAAGGTTCAATTCTGATGGGTCTCTGAAAGGTGGGAAATGTATTCAGGTTGTGTTCTAAACACAGGACAGAGCAATAGCAGTTTGGAAGAGAAAAGAAATAAGCTCAACATCAACTAGGAGACACTGGCCTTCCAAGCAACAGTGTCATGAAGACATACATACTGGGGGAGATTCTACTGATATCTTAAATCCACTACAGGAATGAAGAGGTACTCAGAGTTATCAGATGATCCCCACATTTTCAGATGAATAGCATGCATCTTACAGTTTATTCCTAATTAACTATATAAATTTGTCAAGTTTTTCTCTAGCCAAATGTTCACATCATACCGAGTCTTTCCATAGCTCTAGCAATGTTATTCCTTCCTTCTGTGGCATCCAACAGCACAATCCATTAAATGAGGGGGGCGGGGGGAAGAAAAAAAGCTATGCTGCAGCAACAGCTAACATCATAGATATAATGAGTGATATTTCAACTGAAATAGACTAACTTATGGCTTTCTTAATTAGGAGAAAAGCCCTGAATAATCAGCAACCTCCCACCCCTTAGCACCTTTATCCGCATTTTAACATACCTTTACAAGGTCCTTTACAACATCCATTTTGTTGAGCAAGAGACAAACCACTATAAACCTTGCATAGTAACGCAGCTTCTTAACCACTAATTCAGGCCTAAACACAACAACAAAAACACCACAGCCAAATCTGAGATTAAAATAGAACATAGGTAAGCAACAGGGATAAGGGAGAGGAGGAGTTTAAGACCAGAGTAAGGCTGAACGCTCCACAGGTTAATAGTTCTAACTGAATTCATGTGGAGGTCAATAGCTACCTGGCTGCTTAGAGGTTTATTTAAAATGAAGTACAAAGACATAAATATACATCAAGAAAGCCACAGCCCCGCCCTTCCCCACAGTCTCCTTACATGAGAACAGGCATGAGAGTCAGGTATAATTGCTGGCTCTTCAAACTTTTTGACAGTTCATGGGCACTATCTGACCCCACTGCATCACATGGTAATCACAGCTGGCTCAGAGTTCACCCACCTTGGACAACTTAAAGATCTGCAAGTCAGCATAGCCCATAATTACTCATCCATTTCTAAAATCTTCTGACAGCATCTAGACACATGCTTGGTCAATCCTACCTTGCCTGAAACAGCTCAAGCACTCAGACTGAAATTGAGAGATTTTTAAGAGAAAAGATAATAGGATCAACAGATATCAGAACAGAGCTGGGAAACTTTCATCTTTTTGTGGCACACAGGTGCATTTAGACATCAGCAAGACCAGAGATGTATAATTAGTTTAAGTCCAGAAATCCCTGAACGCTTGGCAGGAAACTCCCTAACTAACCTTCTGCATTTATCTTGATGATGATGTCGGATCATTTCTTCTTTAACTTTACTGTGATGAAGGAGCCCAGGTTTACTGGCTAAAATGTAAGATTGGGATCCAGAACTGAGTTGAAATACCTAGTCCTATTTATATCTGCCTACATTCTTGGCAGGCAGCACATTTTCTGCACTACCACAACACAGCCCTGCAAAGTGTACCTTTCTCAGCACAGTGTTTTGAAGGAAGACATTATGCCTCCTGAAGCTCTTGCACCTTGTCCCAGTCAGTTACAGAGGGCTGCTGTACTGCAGTACTAACTGATGTTCCCCTGAAAAGCCTGATTAGAATCAAACAGGTTCCTCTGCTTCAGCCCAACTGACCTATCTTCGAGCCACAGCACACTAGGTCCTAGCACTGATACTGCTCAGGACTCAAAATGACAGAACTTTGGGGCTAAGAACTTTCTAGCCAGGACCAGGTAATAGAATATTCCTCCAGTCATACGGCAAAGCTCTTATTTATACTGAGGTTTTTAATCATGGCAGGAGGATTAAAAGAAACTTCCTTCAACAACACTGATTTTATCCCAGTTAGGCTCCTACAGTTTATAGTTATTTGCTGCTTTCATACACCATTCTAGTCTTGAAAAAAATGAGGGCATTCATTCAGACATACCTGTCTTCTTTGTTGACTTGGGAGTAGTATGACCTCTGCCTAATTGCTGAATAGAAGGAGAAAGCTTCATTGAGATAGCTGGTTTCTGAAGTGCGCAAGCTGCAGAGGAAGAATCAGATTAGCTCACTGCTTCAGAGGGAAATCCATGCCAAACCCTCCCTTCCTGCCCCCTCAACCATCTTGTGCATCAATGGCAAAACTCCCTCCTCAAGTAACATCATATGAAAGCCAGACTCTCATTCTTTGTGCCTGCTGGGAAGACAGCTTTCAGAGTTTAGATTCCATTTCGGATAATAATCAAATCTGCCCATCTTGTACCCGTATGTACAGGTGACAGGTTCATTGAAAAGTTTAAGGGAACATAAAGCTCCCAAACTTGTGAATCACACTTTTGCAGAAGAGTCAAATGCAGCACGCATGGAAGACTTAGAGACACTTTTGAGGTAGGAGGTAAGTCCTTAGGCAGTATCAATGTGACTAGCAACGTGGTATCGGGCTCACAGGTGCCTTTCTCTGCAGCACCCCCATGCAGTCCCAAAGGGTCTTCTCATTCAGAAACAGGCAACATGACTCAACTCATACATTGATTTCTCCTGACTGAGTATCCAGATGTTTGGCATGGATCCAATCCACTCCATGGCATCCAATCCATGCCAATCCACTAACACTGCATTCCCCTACTGAATCCTTTTCTGTGCTTACTTACTAATAATGGTAATAGAGCTGCCCAATCTTGGAAGCAATTTCCCCAATTTGCCACCGCTTCAACCCATACCGATTGTCCAATACTTGTCTATTTCGCAAGAGAGAAAAGAAAGATTAAAAGGCATTCCAGAATTTCTCAGAACATCACACCAGACAAGACAAAGAGCCATTGTAGGGCCAAATTCAGCTTTCATTACTGGTGTGGCATTCCCAATAGCAGTCCCTCACAGAGCCAACTGCACTGCATACACACACCAGAACAAGGACCATTTATCTTGCATAATCTTGCGAGAGCTAGACATAAGTATGTTGCACAAAATACACACAACAAAAGGTCACAACTTCCCAGGAGAACATTCAGACTACGCAGCCAATGTAAGGTGTGAAAGATCAGAGCCCACGCTGCAGCAAGATGCTTCACACCATTCCAGATGGGTTCTGCACTGCAGAAGCCATCATCCCAGCTTCTCCTTGGTAATACATTAAAGCAACATGCATTCAAGTAGAGCAAAAGATTTTGTTAAAGTCACGCTGAAAACTCTGCAACATTTTAATTCATTAGACTGTGAGCACTACAGGAAGTGACTATTCCCTCCCTCCATGCTTGAATAACACAGTGAAAGCTTAGTCTTAACTGGGGGCTCTAGGCATACCAGAGATTAAAGTCGCACTTAAATCCACAGAACACATGTGCATACAACATCCTCTTACCGATGTTGCTGTTGAAACTTCCAGAGTTTGGTGTAAACGTCAAATGTTCGCCCAAAATAGGATTGCCACTGCTTTTGCCCATACTGAGGTAAATCCCTGCAACAGACAAGTGACAAACACAGTTACAGAGTAAATTCCAGTCAGCCCAGCATGACAGCAGTGTATTTGTGCCAGTGTTGGAATAGCTTTGTTCAGAATCGACTTGAAATGCTTTATAACTCTGCCTGCACACAGAACTACAAGAACCGTGATTCCTGTAGTTTCTCAAAACCTATTACTGGAATCTGCAAGGAAATCCTGTTTAGCTTGTAGAAAGTACATATATCCAGATCTGACCATAGTGTCCCTAAAAACATGCCACAAGCCAGACAGTATACTAATTTAACATATGTACAAGAAAAGACTGCATATGCATATATATGAGAAAGAAGCAGGTATTGGGGAGGAAGAAATTCTTCAGTCTTGTCTCCTAATTATTGCTTCCTACTTTCAGACAAATTCTCTAGTCACTTTTAAAAGGCAAAAAGATTAAAGTTATCAGTGTTAATAAAGGTCCCATGCATTTTGCAAATCTTGCAAGTGATTGCCTACATTTAATCAGTTTGGGGACACAGAAAGCCAGTGTCTCAAACTGCCTGAGCTCTGCAGGTTCCATATAAAAAAAGGACAATGCTGTAACATCAAACTGAAGGTGTGCAGCTTAACCGTTAAGTTTTCATGTAAAACTTTTCCTACTAAGACAGTAACTAGGCCTTCAAATGTAAGAACAGTAATCCAATCACTTATTCAAAGAACAGCAGAATTATTCTAGTGTTTATTGCCTGTCAGTATTCACAATCCTTAATGTCCTACCCAAGAGTGCTTGTCCAGCTGCTTACTGACAGTCCCCATGCACAGACCCCTTATGAAAGGCCGACTCTCCCTTCCCAAAAGATTCAGCAAGATGGGTCCTGTCCAACAGCTTCCATCAGTTATACAGGTGGACATTAACTTTTAAGTTAGTTATGAAACATATGGTATATTTACAGTGTATTTATACAGTGTTTATTGTGAACATATGATCCTGTTCTCTCCAGATGTGCCTGGGATTCTGGAATGGCTACTCCAACAGGCAGAACAGCAGTAGGTAGAAGCAGTGCTCTCCATGAGCGAGTTAACGAGTCAAATTGGATATGTTCAAAACCATTGGTATTTATGGACAAATACAGTCTAAAGGGCAAAAAGGAATCCATGCTCTCTAACCCCTGTAAACATGCCTTTATCAAGGCTCCTCAATACTAACACGTTCTCAACAGAATCAGAAGAACAGGCCTACAAATAATCACTCCGAATAGGAAATGACCGTGTTCCTACACGCATTTTTCAACAGGTGATTGAAAAGATCTTAACTATTTTGCTAAAAGAGAAGTAATTTTATGCTTATATGCACAAAAAGCTAAATTGCACTCTTAAAATATCATAGTAAAAAAGAAAAACCTATACAAGAGCAAGCAGAATAATCTAATGGAAATTAGTTCATTTAGACTGATAATATTTCTTGCTACTCATTAAGGAAATAGTCTTTTTTAAATGGATGAAGCTATTCACTTACAGAAGCTATTCTGTACAGCTATTCTGTCTTACAGAAACAGATCCTATAACATCATACATAAACCAGCTGTCCAAATGTCACCAGGTCAAGCAAGCTTATGGATGCTCACAGCTAACATTCACTGGGTCAGGTTACATCATCAGCACATTTGTCACCTTTAACTCATAGTTAGTGATGTGTCAGAACCTGAAACCTTCTGGTTTTTTCCTATCAGTCTCCAGTGCTACAAGCAAGTTAGTCAATCCAGTTCAGTCCTGCTTTCATTCCTCCACTCGACTTCCACGCTGTGATGTCTTTCCCTCCACCTCCACCCCACAACTATGATGTAGTCCTAAGGATTTCAGCTTTAAAGGTTTGTGCTCTCAATCCTAACAGAAGGATGTCATCTGGGAGTTACTTGAATCTTGGAAGAAATGCAACAGAGAAGACCAAAACCCTCAGTCTCACATTGCCTACAAATCTATACTGAAGCCGATTCATAGGAGGTATACAATTCTGCAAGTGGAAGTGGAACAACAGCTTTTTCAAGACAGCATAAGCTTTCATTTGATTCAAGAATGATTTCCTCAGGGAATGCTCTCTCAAATCACTGTGCTGCTTAACATACCACCCAACACCTCAGTCTTCAGGAGACAGGCACAGAAAAGCAGCATATTCCACTTCCAAGCCTGGGAGGTCAAGACTAAGGGAAACACCACCTTTTCGAAACCACGCCATGTCCTCTGGAGGAGCAAGACAAGCAAAGCAGAATACTACAATTTCCAGAGCAGCATACTGGTGCATTTCTGCTAACTGTAATTGCTTTAACAGCACCCTAGGTAGAAAAGGAAGATAATATTCCTTTGCGCATCAGCCAGCTGTACTTCCCACACAGCCTGAAGGGACCTAGCTTAGTTACTACATGTAAACTGAATCTGTTATCAGCTATGATTCTTACCAGCCTGGAAAACCATTCCAGTACTTGCTGCTGCTATTCTGTGAATATGCCAAGGAATCTGGGCAGGATTTTACATGCCCCCTCCCCCCTTTCCCCCAAAAAAGGGGGGGTGGGGAATATCCCCTCGAACTTGCAATTGGCTGCTCAACATCTTGGAACATACTGTGGTGTAGCAAGGGGTAAAGAGGAATATAAACATGTGCTTCAAGGCACCAACATCTTCATCCAAATATAGCCTGATACAAACACATGCAAATTTAAAACATTTAATGCAACAAATGATTCACCACTTTCTATTGTTGTAATAGATGTAAACATTTTAGCTAAACAAAAGAAGTTAGGAAACTATCCAAATACATGCCTAAGATATATCGCAGGCTTTGATACAGCAAGAGGTAGGTAGTGTTAAACTTAATTAGCAAATCCATACATTTCAATTTAAAAAAAAAAGTGAATACAAAAAAACACTAAAATTGATCATTTTAAAAAAAATATTAAAAAAAAATCAAAGTTCCTTGGCACTAATGTAAAGAATGACTGAATTAGCATGTTGACTCAAAGAACCTTACCAGTAGTAAATTGGGCTTTCTAGGCCAAGTTGCTTAGGACATTTGAGCAAAGGTCTTAACATAAAGAAACAAGAAAACACACCCTTCTCTCAAACACCAAGAAGCAGGTACGTGCACAAATTAAGAAATCAGCAGGTAACTATTTGCTGATCATGCTTATGCATATATCCCTCATCAGAGCCAATATATTCTTTATACCTCACCCGTCATCTTCCTGTGCGCACCTCTGTCACCCTCTCGATTCTGTACAAGCCTAAGTATGCTTATAAAACCTAGTTCAACTCACTGCACTGCATTAGTTTTGAATATGAAAATTAGTGGCATTTTAAAAAGCCTCTGTTAGTGCAGCGTACACGTGTTTGGCCGTTGTTGTCCACATGTATATTTCTCAAGCAGCATGCTTGCCTAATTGCAGTTGGCATAGCTGCACAATACCATGCGACTCCTCGGCTCCCCAGGGAACAGGAAAGATCTCCATGGAAACAGACGGTAGCACTCGTTCTTTTGATAGTATTCTGACATGGCTGTAATAAAACTTCATTTATGACAATACATTACCGTGGTTTCACCACAGATTTTTGCAGACAAGAGCTGCCATTGCTCCCATCCATTTACTGTTTTGTGTTCTGAACATCATGCATGTTGCTCCCACTTTATCAAGAAATTTCACTGCAAGAAAACGGATGCATAAGCAAAAGAGGACATTTAGTGCAGTTTTATTAATTGGGCCAAATGATCTGCATTATTTGGTGAGAAATAGCCCAAAAGAATACTAAAGAATCTTGGCTGATTGCAGAGTGGATTAATACAGCTCCTCCCACTGAAGGAGAGAGGGAATATATATGATCCAGAGGAAATTACACACCCAACTTGAGAGCAAAAGACCTATGTTACAGCAAGACATTTTGCTACTTCCAGATATGCAGAAGGATACTACAGCAATATGGAGAGAAAAAGGCAACAGCCTCCGTTTCCTCCAGGGTGTGCCTGGCTGAGGATGGTGGGTACAGAACAGGCAGGGGTAGGGGTACTCACTCATGCTGTTACTGATGACCATCCGCTTTAGAGGCGAGAGGAAGTGGCAACAACAAGGAACCCAGATGCAGAAGAGGGAACAGAGATGCTTTGATTTAGGACAGTTCTATCCAGACAAGGAAGAGTTACACACCTCATTACAATAGCCTCCAACAAGTGGAAACTGTTTCCAACTTCTTGGCTTTTAAAACAGCCCAAACCAGACATGAAGACACAAACTCTGATGTTCTAAAAGGATGGGTTTCTCTCGCTGGGTGCAGAAGACTGGTTCCCTTGCCACATTAGAGTGGCTGGTGGATGAATTCCACAACTGGTCCAGAATTTTAGCCAATTCTTGCTCTATAGTCTCAACAAAGACCAGCACTACTTATGTACTCATAATTAATTTTCTGCCAGTAGATCATTTCAGTCATGCTGTTGGCAGAAGCCAGATAATACTGGCTGAAAACCAATTACAGGTGCTGAGGTTTGTCTGGCCAGCACCACATGGAAGCTGTCACACAGGGACAACTTCCAGAGACATAAAGATGTTGAGAAAGTCCTAGAGACTCAGCAGTACACTTCAAAAAGGAAGGTTACAATAACTGTAAGTTTAACATTCAGAGCTTTAAATACATTCACAGTTTTGACAAGTGATAAAAAAGACAATTTCCTGTTATGTTCATAGGCTTGTAGTAATTACAGGCTCCTATTCCCAGAAACTAAGCGGCAGTGGGATAACGGCATTGTGGTATAGCTTCCCCTTCACCTCTTAACAACCCACAAAGATAGTAAACACACAAGTAGCACTCACAGTAACTTGCCTCACTGATGCAATTGGTGTGAGAAGCCAGTCCTGTCCCAGCACCAGACAGGGTACAGCCTTGTATTGGGCTTGCATGGCAAGGTTTTGGTAGCAGGGGCAGGGGGGCACAGGGGCGGCTTCTGTGAGAAGCTGCTAGAAGCTTCCCCATGTCCGATGGAACCAATGCCAGCTGGCTCCAAGACGGACCTGCCGCTGGCCAAGGCCAAGCCAATCAGTGACAGTGGTAGCACCTCTGCGGTAACATATTTAAGAAGGGAAAAAAAAAGTTGCTGCAGCACAGAAACTACAGCTGGAGAGAGAAGTGAGAACATGTAAGAGACTGCAGACCCCCAGCTCAGTGCAGAAGGAGGGGGAGGACATGCTCCAGGCGCTGGAGCAGAGATTCCCCTGCAGCCTGCGGGGAAGACCCCGGTGAAGCAGGCTGTCCCCCTGCAGCCCAGGGAGGTCCCCGGGAGAGCAGATCTCCACATGCAGCCCGTGGAGGACCCCACATCAGAGCAGTGGGAAGCCCACACTGGAGCAGGCTCCTGGCAGGACCTGTGGCCCCATGGAGAGAGGAGCTCATGCTGGAGCAGGGTTTCTGGCAGGACTTGTGACTCTGCGGGGGACTCACACTGGAGCAGTCTGTGTCTGAAGGACTGCAGCCTGGCGAAGGGACCCACGCTTGAGAAGTTCATGGAGAACTGTCTGTTGTAGGAGGGACCCCACAATGGAGCAGGGGAAGAGTTAGGAGTCCTGCCCCTGAGGAGCAAGGAGAAGCAGAGACGTGTGATGAACTGACCATAACCCCCATTCCCCGTCCCCCTGTGCTGCTGGGGGAGTAGGTAGAGAATTGAAGCTAACAGGGTCCTATTGTTTCTAAATCAGCAGCAACATCAAGGAACAAAACCAAGAGGTTCAGCTTGCATCATACTAGAAGTCCACAAAATAAACGGTTAAACACTATCACCTCTTTCCATGAAAGGACAGCAGTTGCAATTCTTGCAGCCTGCGCGATGAGCAGCAAGACCTTACAGTCTGGGCAAGTATGATACATATGGAAAGTCTTTTCATTTCTTAAAGTTTCAAGCTTCTATGTGATACTGAACACATTTAAGGATTTTTTAACATTAAAAAGAAAACAGTAACTGGTGACAGTACACCATGAAAGACTGCTTCCTAACATGCTCCCTCTTTCCAGCTTTTTTCCAAGAAAAAAGCAAGTGGGATTGGAGAAAGGAGAGAAGAGAGCAATTAGAACATACTTCATTAACAGTTGTTTATAACTTATAGCTCAGGGTGTTCAAAAAGGGAGTACAGACATTAGAAAGACAACCTCCCCTCTAAGATACTGCAACAGGCATGGCCACAAAAGGATGGTATCACTGGTAGTGCAAGCAGGAAGTATACTTTGGAGCAGCAACCTTGGCAGATCATCATATGTTTTCCTCAAATGCTGTATTTGGCATCTGTATTGGGAAGAGAGGAAGGAAATGCTACTGAAACAAAGACGTGGCAGGCCGAGCCACTGCATTTTTGGCAGCAGCAACAGCTAGGCAGCTGCCAACACAGCTATAGGCTCAGTTCCCTGTAGCTGAAGTGCCAAGAGGAGGTTTCAGGAAGAAAATCATTGCTCTCCTCATCCTCCCCCATCACTTCTTCTCCATGAAACATGGTAGGAACAAGACAATGCCATAAAACATAGCAGCAAAGGCCATCATCATCTTCAAAAGAGAAAGTGGCAGGCGTGCATCAAATGCAGTTATTATGCTAGAGGGAAAAGCAAGAAACTGGACTAAGAATTAGGATACTTGCCAAGTCATTTCCAGGTGAAATACCCAGAAGAGAACAAGCACTAACAGACGAGATACCTGAAAATTATAATGCTACTTTATCCAGTCATTATGCCCATAGTAATCACAGGCCTTACAGGTGAAATGGTGGTCAAGTTCAGTGTAAGAAGCGCTACGTTAGATGTGTCAAGTTACAGTAAGGACAGAGGCAGCCTCCTGTTCCGGTATGTTCTTATTTTCACACAGCAGAGCTGGCTGCTGAAGCCCATCTCTCTATTTTTATTGCCCCAAATTCATCCAAAGGTATTTTCCATTTTCTTTTCATCTAGCTGGATAAGAAGGTTTCTTGGGAACTACATCTCTTATCTGGGAATCCGATACAAGTATTAACTCCTTCCATGCCCAAAGGAAGACACAGAATGGCTGTAGGTACTCTGCCATCTCTGTGATCTGAACTTGAGCATCATGCATCCAGACATGAACTGTATTAATTTGTACTCTTCGGTGACTCTGGCCAAAATTTCAAGTAAGCTATACCAGAAAGCCAATGTAATGACATATATGATCCTGGAAATCCTGGCCTCAAGATCTCAGTCCTTTTGCTTTAGACTCTGTTTCATGGCGTGTCGAATGCAGTCACCAAGAACTCCTTGCCTCTACTGCCCATCTACCATTCAGATTCTGGAGCACAAACTGTTTTATTTTGGATTCGGTAATCAACTTCTAAAGCACATGAAAGGATTATCAATAGCAGGGGGCGGGGGGGTCTGAATTAAAAACATCTTTTCTAACCATCTGTGTTTGAATAACAGCAAGCTATATAGGCCCAAACATACAGTATTACTCAGAGCCCAGTAAGAGGCTGAACTGCCAACAAGATTTGAGCTAAAACCCATGTTGCTTAAAAGGCTCTACAGCAAAGCTTAGAAATACAACAGCTCTTGAATACATAGCTTTAACTCAGCATATATTGGCATAAACAGGATGCCTATATCACTGTCCAAAGGTGAATCATTTGCCTTGAACCCCCCTTACTTTTATGTCCTTTCTTACTGATGCTAACAAAACAGCTAGACTTTCTAGATGTTACTGCAGATGTTTTGTTGGTAAATGCAGACTTTACCTTTTTCCACAGTTCAGATTAAGCATTTGTTTCACCAGACACATACAGGCTATGGTTTGGATGTTTCTGTTTATCACTTCCTAAATTTATTCTAAAAAAATATTCCCTCCCACCTAGGCCAATCCTTCTCATCTCTCTTTTTTTTTTTTTTTTTTTTTGGTACGGGGTGTGGGGCTTTGGACTTGCATGCTGTTGACTGCAGAAAGCCACACCTAGTCCTTAATTGTGTACTTCATACACAACATTTAATTATGAATTGTATCAGCTTCATGAATTTCCAACTTCTGGTTTCCCGTTAACTGACATGACCAAGACATTCAGTTCACCTTTCTCACATTTCCTTCCCTACTGTCTCAGAAGAAATGCATGAACCTCTTCTCCTACAGACATTCTTACATAAATTACTTACATAAATGACAGAACTACCCATACACAGGTGCACATAGTTCTCTCCTAAACAGACTTACTGGGTTTGAGTTAGAAATGTCTGTTGTACAACTGACTTCAGCATCACTCACTTACTAAAGTGTATGTTCCAACGCTTCTTCTGAAGGAATACTGTCAAAGGGCACTAACCTTAAGCCATTGAATAGCTGCTTAGATTTATCCAGTAAGTAGCAAAAGTCTGTCACTGTTTTCCTCTCTGCTTGAGGAATATCATCTTCAGCTCCTCCTGATGACATGATTTCTTTTAGGGCAAACTCAGTCCTGTGAAAAAGAAAACAGCCATATTACTCAAAACCTGAGGACTACTATGAGCTCATCCAGATTAGATGCATGTACAGTTCCATGGGGATGGTAACAAAGATCATGCAATTTTCCCACAGGTAACTCTTCTCAAGAGTCATTAAAAATAACAGCTGAGAATGGGTCTAATTACTGCACAATGCACTAGTTAACAGAACAAAATTAAAAATTAAAGTGGTACAAGAGTCATAACATAAAATAACTCTAAGGACTATATTCACAAACACAAGACTGCCAACAAAAGGACTGCAACACAAACACTAGTTGGGTTTTATACTTGGACAAAGAAATCCTCTCTAAATTTGCCTTTCTGCAGAGGTGTTTATCCTGCAGCCATATTTAGAGACTAGCCTCAGTTCTGTTTACATTTAATTTTCTTCTTTAACTGCTGAAAACAGTAGCTCACTAGTTCCTACTGTTAAAACACAGCAATTTTAGACAGAATGCTAAAAAATATCCAGCTTCCTCTCTACTTCCTCATGACTGTTTAATTCCATGGCTTGTACTGCCCACAATTATACCTGCAGATCTATTTTTACTGTTGATATGAGCAAAATGTCATATTGTATGGTAATCATCTGAACAAAAAACTAAGATATAATGTAGATAATCCTAGGATTGAGTAAGGGCATATGAAAGCCTGTAAAGGCAGAGTGGCTTTTATAATCTTACTTGAAACATACATAGATATAAAATTATCCTTTTGATCACCTAAAGGTGAGCTCCAGACTTCTCAGCAGCTGCAACAAGACATGCTCCCCTGAAAATGGCTGTCAGGTCTTTAGCTCTTCTGTGTTCTCTTAAGAATTTTTGTGCAAGATAAACACACCTCTAACTGGGCAAATGCAGAGCTTTTACTTTCAGCAACCTCTCTACCAGTTCTGGTAAGCACTTTCGTTAAGCAACAATTTTCCATTTGTGCAGAAGCTCTGTTTGGATGCTATTCGCACAAATAATTACCTACAAGTCCCAGTTCAAGCCAGGAAATCACAAAGCTAACTCCTTACAGGCATTGGAAAGTACTCAGAAGCATCTTTCACCAATTGTCATGAAAAACTTTCACAATAACCAGACTTTAGAAATACTTCCCTGAACAAACACTTCATGCCTACCAAACACAAAATTGGCAGTTCCCCTGCAGCTTTTGGGACTAAGTTAGTGAGCATATCCTGCCAACCAAGCATTTTCATGATTTCCCAGTTCAGACAAGATGCAGCACACATTCACTTGTCTTTTACACACCCACGTGACAGCGCACTAGAGCACTAGTGCAACGACATGGGGTGCACTGCACAAACTGCTTGTTGGAAGAGTTCCAGAAAAAGGTAGGAAGTATCTACATACTGTGAGGTAGCTGCAGTATGGGTGCCAGACAGTGTAAGAGAGTTCAAAACATACCAACCAGATGTCAAAAGCAGTTGGTATGAGCCTAGCAAGCAGGACATGAATATTGTAAAGCACCAGACTGTTTGCAATCTCTGAACATTTACATTCACACAGCATGAAACAAACAACACTGAGTACTTAAAGCACCAACATATGAAATCAAAGTGAACATTGAGGGCTCAAAAACACATGTCAGAAGTAGCCAGGAGGTGATTCAGGAATTTCAGGAAGAGGGACAATACCCCAGGTCCTGTGTGCTCTGCAGCAAGGGTGCCCTAATTCCTCCAGCGAGGCCCTTGGGTTCTGCAGCACTCCACTGTGGTAGACCAGGCACTCTAGAGCAGCTTCAGATACATTTTCAAAAATTGACGAGCTTGCTTAAATTGCAAAGTACGTTCCATACAGTCTGTATATCATTCCTTTAATTTAACAGTAAAGTCAATTTTATTTTATGCTACCCTTAAATTATAATATCCAACTACCCCAACCACTGCTAACATTGGCCAACTCAATCTGGGTTAGCCCTGGCACAGGCAAGTAAAATCAACTGCAGTTCTCACGTTGGGGGACTCCACTAGACCCACTTGCGAAAAGGGGCATTTATGCAATCAATAAAAGATATGCTAGAAAATTCACCGCCTGCCAGTCTGAAAGGTATCAGAAGGCAGGAAGAATACTTGTTGAGGAGAAAGAAGAAAAAAAACCTCTTTCAGGTTATAGACAATGAAGGTGTATTTTGAAAGCCTACTCCAAGCCCAGCCAGCTCCTAAATATTTAGCACAATACTAGTTTGTGGAAAATGAGAAGAACTGAGAGGAAAAAAAGGGGGAGGGGGTGGGGTGGCGGTGAAAGATTACCAAATTGAAAACAAAACATTGGAGAATACTCTGGATGGTCAGCCTTCTGATACGGCTGTCGGCATGTGGGTCTGCACCTATTACTGATGCAGAGGGCAAAAGCGCTTTTTCTGCTCATAGAAAGAAACTGCCGAAAGCAGAGGGAACAACCTGTCTTCTTATCAGAGTCTGCTGTTGAAGGAACCTAGGAAACAAACCACATTTAAGCACATTCTGACATTGCATGGAGACCTGAAAAATTAGTATACCCTGGAGACACTCTACTAGGACATTCAGTTTTTCCTTTATTCACAGGTTCAGAAATGAAAAAATTATTGCTGTAATCAAGCCACACAGATGGCATTAAGACAACCAGTAGCCTGAGTTTACGCTAAAATGTGGTATTATATAGGCAGGATGAGGAGTAAGAGGCAGAGACTTATATGAAGAAGCATACAAACAGAGCACACTTACTAGAATAGTCAGGAATTCACTTTTTGAAAGACACGAAATGAAGTTAAGTCTCAGTCACTCAAACTTATGTCCAAAAAGGAATCTCTACTGGTAAAACAGACTGTTCCACACAGAAGACATGAAACTACAGTACCTGCAAAATTACATCTTCACTCTACAACTAAGTTGAAATCTTAAAAATCACATACACCAATAGGTGTATACATACATCAAGACTTTAGCTTGTATTGCTTTAGAGATCAAAATATCAGTAAAAGCCTGATCAAGTTCTACCTTAAAGTGAAGTTGCCACAAGCAGAGAAACCAGAGACCTAAAAAACCCCCAACAAACCCAAAGTGAAGCACCAGAAACACAAATACGAAAGGAAGGGATGGGAGAACAAAAAATTCACTAGAATACAGAGATAGATGGTTAGTTCGGGGGAAGACAACAAAACCCTGTACCCTCTAGAATGAGTATCCTACAAGAAGTTCAGCTTCATTTGCAAGAAGCAACTTTGGGTTGTATGTATAGAGGGCCTGCCTGCCTGCCAGGCAACGTCTTACTTCAACAATAAAAGACATCTGATGGAGCTGTATGCCACATGAACTTATCAAAGAAAATAAACACTAGATTGTGTTGAAAACTGTAACAGTTCCACTGCATATTATTACCCCTACATTTGATATTATTTGGTTTAAAACAAAGAGATGTACTTATATCATTAAGGTACTGCACCTCAAAGGTGGTGGGGGGTGTCTGTGCGTGTTTGTGGTTCGTGCTTTTACTTTCCATTAAAACCAATACTCAGCAATAGGATGTTGATACAAAAAGACTGAAATACAGCTTAGTAGGAGTAAACTAAAAAACCTCATTATGATAGTTGCTGCCATGAAAACACCCCTACCATTCAGCCTTCCAAATATGCCTTCTACCTGGTTCTAATCTGGATTGCCATATGTATTTCATACGATATAAAAGAAATACTTTCACGTTAGACCTGGAAAAAAACACTCAATGCATACTTTCATCAGCATGCTTTGAATTACACATTTAATGCTTATTCTAAAAAGGGCTTTAAACAGAACTCTCTCTGAGAAACTCGAAAAACTCTGCCCTGTATCATGGTCTGTAAAAATTGTACCTACCAGCTTTGCAGACACACTTAGCCTAACTTCATTGTTTATCAAACATTTTGATAGTATTGCTCTCACTCAACCTTAAGCACTTAAACAGTAAGACAGATGCAAAAATTAACCTCATTTTCTACTGACACTTTTAGAGGGGGGGAGGTGACCAGAAGACACTTGATCTAAGACATCAGAATGAACAGAAAAGACTCTGGGTGCTTATGAAAAGCTATTCCATTATACTTAATAAATTAAACACAAGCCTCAATGTGCCCTCATTTCTGGGTTATTTTATGATAAAACAGCTAAATCACAGTTAAAAGTAGAATGAAATGAAACCTTAATTACCCACACAATTATAAAACTATCTCTGTTCTTAATGACCTGAAGATGCAAGCACAATTGCCTGTGGGATAGAATAGATGCAACAGACAACACCTCTGGGAGGACAGAACGAGTATGCTCCAAATAATCAGCTTTGGACAGTGACAATGGATGAGATCAAGTTTCACTCTCTTGCAGGATAATTAAAGGCATGTTCTGGCTCTGCCATACATTACACAGAAAAAAGGAGTACTTCTAAACTATCCAGTGTATTTACACATGTACGTGGTATAGTGGAAAGTCCTACTGAAAATCCTTAAAGGTTACATTTTAAAAGTAAGTATGAGTCCTGCTTAGAATTTGACTTTCTTACTCACTACATGTCAAACTCATCTTCATGATGATTATAAAACACCACCATACAGAAAATACATTATAAAAATATTAAGACTGAATCACATCATGGGCAGAGTCTTCCTTCTAGGAAAAAATAAACAGGAAAAGAAATAAGGGGTTCAACCAAGGAAGAAATAAAAGCAGTAAAGATTTAAGTGGAGTAGCAATAAGCATGACAACTTCCCCCTGTGAGATATCTTTACAAAAGCTGCCAGAAGGTAATTCTTCTACCGATCTCAAATTCAAAGAAGCATTTTGGTTACAGACATGAGACAGGCGCTGCTGCAATTTAAACCCTGGTTTCACTCAGCCACAGCACATGCCTGAATATGAAGGAAAGATGGGAAGGGAAGATGGAAAGAAAGAGGACAACAGGAGCTGTTAAATGGTAGGTAAAGCTGGCTTTTCCAGCTGACAGAGAAGGAAAATGAAATTAGTTATCTCATGCACTGGTTTTGACTTATCATGCTCTGGAGGGGGTGGTATTTGATGCTGTACAAAGAAAGAACTACTATCACAAGCAGCTCGGGAAAGGAGGAGGTCTTCCCTGCACTAAAGACTGTGTTGTAATGCAGCAGCATTACAGACAGGAGAAAGAATTATTATTAGAAACAGCAAGTGGGCACAGCAAAGGGAGGAATATAGCTACTCACATCACCCTTTCCTCAGGGGCTGCAAAGCTCCAAATGAAAAACATAAATAAAATGCAACCAGTAGGGACCTCTCCTTCTCTTTGATACTATAAGTAACCCCACCGATCTGGGCTCCTCTTCTGCAAACAGACAGTTCTCCCAGTTTTGACAACCCAGCTATATCAGAAATAGCGCCTACTTAATTTTTTGTTCTTGTGTTTGATGCTTTTTGCTTTCTTTCATGCAAAATAATCTGTTGAGCTGTATTGCATGAAAATTTTTCTTCTTTTTTTCTTAAGTAGTATATGCTAAAAAAACAATCTCCAGAGTCTGCAAAAGGAGACACCGAAACATTGGTTTAAAAGACTGTTAAAACAAGTCAGAAAATGGTGGCTTCCAGCAGAACTTATTATTCTCTCAAAGATTTTGCCAACTCCTCAGGCCATACAAGGCAGAAAAACTGTGCTAGCCAAGCACTGCACTTCGCATGCCAGGTTCTTTCCAACGTACTCTCAGAATGCGCAACTCCAGGTTTGCTTAGTACAATACATTCATAGATTTTCACAAATTCATCCCGTTGCAGCACCCAGGGTAGAAGAGCTTACAGGCATCCCAGAGGATGGCAAGACTATGCAAAGCAGTTGGAGCTGAAAGGCAGCAGGAGGCGGGGTATGGGAAACAGATGAAAGTTTCATGATGCTAGCCAGTATTTTTAAAGTTATGTGCCACTTACATCACAAACGTTTCCACTTCCCTGTGGTTTGCCGTCTTTTGGCTAAGGTTTTCCAGGCTCAGCTGGAAGGAAAAAAAAGAGTGCTGAAGTGAACAGTATGCGCTCCTTACTGGCCCTATACTGGGACTCAGGCCTGTAAAGCAAGGCACACTTTGTGAACAGTGAAAGAATACTCTGGTTCAAGGAAATCAAGCTGACAATGGAAGTCAGGCATAGATGTATTAAAAAACTGTATTGCATACACATCTCCTTAGCCAGATTTATTACTTAGCCAGGATCACTAAGACCTGCCACTCAGCTGCCTGGTAGAAGAGGGTGGTTGTAACTTCACACCTGACAAGCAAATAAAACCTCACTCCACAGAAAATTTAGTGATATTGTAACTGTATGGCATACTGTACAGGTGGAAGTTAGGAGTGTATAAAGTCTGTTGAGTAAGGACAGGCAGAATCAGGGCAGTTTCCTAGAGCTCCATAGCAGCATTGGCCGGACATGGCACCTTGACCTCCTGACAGAGCTCTTGTACAACCAATCTGCCTTTTTTAAAACCATGGCTTCTGCCAATTGTGGAATCTGGATGGTCTCCTGTCTTCCAGTCAATCTGGACAGCCTCATCACATGAGTATTTAGAGGATAAAACCTGTGAGTACCTATTAGCAATGTTTTATCTACTTCACCTAAATAATCAATGGAAAGAACAACTCTCTTCTCACTAGAGCATCAGCATTAGACTTAAAACTCTCATCTTGTACTACTAGAGGCAATCTCCTTACAAAGACATTAGCAGCACATTTGTTCTGTCTGGTATTTTACCAAGGGAATTAGCGTCCGAACTACCAAACACAAGCAGTATGGAGTACAGATACTTTACATACACGATATACGAACTGTCTTTCTTCAAAACCACAAGAATTTGGTCTTAAAACTGTTAGACACTTATACTTCAAACTACCACTTGCAGAAAAAATTGTATGATTTTGTAAGTATAAGCACGAGCACATCTTTCAGAAGCAACTCTTCCAAAAATCAGAACATGTCACTCCTTGTGTCATTAACAGGTGACTTCATGTACCTTACAAATACTGATCTCCATGGCGTTCCAGCCTTCCAAAGATAAAGTTTGGATGTTAAACATTCACACTATGCACAGGAGCAAATGTATTACAATGCAGAGAACCGATCAATGTGACCCAGTGAAGCTTCTTGGCTAAAATTAGAATGAGAATCTGTATTTTATTTCAGGCTCCAGCTGTTTTGATTACCAAGCCTTCAGCTCTGTCCCTTAAATAACCTATACACAACCTTCTGAACAGGAGAGCAGATACAAATCTAACAGGACAATCCAGGATGGTTAACGTTGGGGATGGGGATAGGAGGGAGAGGAAGAGCATTCTCTTTTTTTGGAAGAAACTTTCTTGGTTTTTTCATCCACCCACCTGAAGACAGCAAAATGCAAACCAAGCAGTGAACTAGGGTGGGTTGGCTATATTGATTAACTGTTAGCCTGATAATCAGAACTTTCTGTGACAGAGGTAATACAGAACAGTAAACTGCCATACCAGCTACAAGTCCCAAACTCTCACTGATCTGGAGTGTCATTGCTTGCATCAAATACAATTGGCTTGGGGTTTACAGTTAAAGCTCTGATTAATATTATAATTCTGGAGTTGAGCAGGAAGTATGTGCTTAGACAAATGAACTAATGGTAAGGGTAAGTGATGGCTGCATCCCGATTCAGCTTCATGGATAGTTTTACCATTTTAATCAGGAAGTCACAGCACAGAAATATAAAGTCTGTTTTTCAAATGCTTCCCACTCCTTAACTTAGAGATGCAAGTGGTAATCAAAAAGCAAAAGCAAAAGCAAACACACTTTTTACATCTAGTTGACACAGGAATTTCCCCAAACTAAGACATTAGTAGAACTGCTCTCCACAGAAACCAATGGTGGAAAATATTCCAATCCATCAGGATTTTAAAGGTCTCAAACCGTGAGCCAGAGAGACCAGCTCTCTTTTCACTTTTCATCCTGACACATCTCGTACAGCATCACTGCCAAAAGGGGAAGTGATACGAACCAGATGCCCAGTTGGTATCTATTTCTTATCTGTAAATTAATCACACAGATAAAACTAAGCTCTTGATTATTCATACCCGAAGCCTGGAACCATCATGTCTCAAAAGTCTACCAAGAAACATCTGATCTTACCTCTGTCAAGCAAGATGTCTACCTTTGCTCTCTACTTGCCTCTCCTTTTCTTCTACAGATTGGCATACTTGGCTCTTGTGTTTTCTTTCAAAGCTATACTGCACGTTTTGGGAAAACCATCTGTGCGTTTCCATGTAATCTGCTCAGAGTGCTAGTCCTGACAGAGCCTCAGACAACACAAAATTAATTAGAACCCAAATTCATTCCTCTCGCCAGAGTACCTAATTCTCCATTGAGAGCCACTGTCCTGAAGTTCCTGAGACACCACTCAGTTCCACTCAAGACATACTGAAATTAATAACAACAACCCCCATACACACAGGTGTGCACGCACCAAAAGCTTCACAGACTGCTGGAGTGAACTACTTCAGAGGGAACAGCAAGGAGCAGCTATATATCAGACCGTTTCTTTATAAAATACATGGGGGGGGGAAGGATTTCTTTATTAGTCCAAGGGTTTTAGTAAAACTTGGAATCAAACACAGACATTGCTCATCCCCAACCACTGTTCACCTCAGGGCATGTCTGCACTGCAGTGGCTGCAGCTCTTCCAGACGGACCAAGCTCCTTTTCCAGTAGGTCGCTTGGACGCTGCAGGAGGCATCTGCGAGCCGGCTGAGACCACACCAGGAGTCCTGGTAGGGTTTGTAGTCCAGAAGGACAGCAATACTCAGGTCTAGCTTAAAGAACAACTAGAACATTTCTGTACCAGCTGTGCTCACTGCTGTATGAATGTGCACGCAGAAAACAATGAAAAGAACTTGGTCAGAGCCCAGGCTTTGGAGGCATTTTTTGTTTGAACACCACAATAAAAAGCAACTTAAAACGTAACTTAAGAAACAAGTAGCTATTTTATTCAGCTGATAATGCTGGTCAAATTGTGTTCACTCTGCCTGGGCATTTGCTTATTTCAAAAGGGCACTAAGGTGAAATAGGAGGGTGAAAAACTTCTATTTTGTAAACAAATTACAGCATGGCTGACTGAAAATTGCCTGCAAATGCAACTAGTTCTACTCCTATTGGTAATTTTCCAAGAAAATATTTTTCTGACTAAAATATACCATTTTTACAGCTAAATTGCAGAAGCAGTAGTATCTCTAAAGATTAAGCAAGAGGGAGTACATTTAAAAAAAAATAATAAAAACATACAAACCCAACTGAGCCTGTGACACTAGCCCACACACTTGTGCAATAACAGTCATCCTCTCTTTTACAGCAAGCAGAAGCCTGGTCCCACATCGACTTGTATGTGGCCCTACCGATCACAACGACCCCAGCTCTCCCACCCAGCAAAGGGAAATGCTTCAACTGTCCCAGGGCTCCACGCGTGCTGAGTGGCTGGCCAGGTGCCTCCTACAAAAGGTAACAACTCTTTTCTGTCTGTCCTTCCCTTTAACAGATGCACTAAACGTGCTGCTCTCCTTCAACTTCAGGTTTTGTGAAAATTACTTCCTAGATAATCTTCAGGACCTTTCTCCCTACAGTAACACTGGTTACATTGGACAAGTGATTTAAAAGCTGCTTGGAGAAGAAAAAAGAGGAAGCCTGACTGTGTAATTGCATAAACTTTGTTTCCTAAAAAGGGGGAAGAAGAAGTAAGGGGATATGTAAGGCAACAAGATAAAAACATGCACGCATGATTTTCCAGATGCACACTGCTGTATCAAGTGGAAGTGACAGATAGCAGGCACATACAGTTATGCAAAAATTTTATTTTATTACTGCAAACTGAAAGTTTAATACTTTCACATTAATGTGTAGTTCATTCTTCAGCATACCAAAATATTTGCAAACACTGTCTCATATTAAGACCTCAGAGTTAACATGAGCTGCCACCTCTGCATTACCTTTGACACCGCAACAGGAACAGTCTCAAGACTTCCTGTAGGGAAACAGCCAACACCACCAATTCAACTCCATTCCAAGTCCAATGAGTTTGTATATCCAGCATGCAGTGCCAATCCTATTATTTTAGGTTCAAATAAGTGCTTAGTCTATAGAGTCAGGCTTTTCATTTGTTTTACACATCTTTAAAAATCCCTTTATTGCTTAAAGCACACCTGTCTGTATCCAGAACTGCAGCTTTGACACCTTTTCTCCCAGAACGACGGAGCTTCTCATTAACATTATACCATGGAAACAGAGTGTTGTCCCTTCCTGCATTCTACACTGAGATCATCTAAGCCACACCTTACCAGCAGTCTTCTACATTCGCTATGGGCAGAGGCACTTTAAATACAAGAGACTATGATATCACCATGGGATGCAAGTGGCCTTTTTCAATTACCTTCATAACACAAAACTTTTGCTTCTCTTCTTTATGTTTCTGCCACCGGCAATTTGTTTCACCTTTGTCCATTCGGCGCCCTCTGTGATCCTTCTTTCACTGCAGTTCATGACCTTTTGTGTATAGGATGAACAAAGGGCAAAGGCTAAAAATGTCATCACAGTTGGGCCTCTACTCTTCTACCGACTTAACTAGTTTGCTACTACTAAAAACGAGCTCAAGCTCAGCGCCAGATCAAGGCAGAGTTTCTGGGTCACTGTTGTCCAGGAATCCCCAGAAGATGGTTCAGAAGCAATGTGGAAGAGGATGCAAGTGTTTCCTTTCATCCAAACTCAAATCATGAATCTGTACTGGTGCCTGCATACCACCTACATGGTACTCGGTAGTCATCTGCACTGTATGAAAGAGCAATAGAAAAAAGAACATCAGGCTAGCCTACTCTTGGCAGGGGTGGGAGGGGAAGAAGGGAGATAGAAAAACACCATCAGCTGCAGCAGGCTGAGCTGTGTGTATTTACATTTCACAAGCTAAACTATTTAGTGGTTTATTTACACACAATGTTCTTGGAGCAGCTAAAATGCCAGTTGTGTTTTATCTTGATTTTGTGGCAATGCACATAAGCCACAAAATCATAGAAAGAGTCTGCAAATGAGATATGAACCTCATACATCTGGAAAAGCACGTAAGCCACTGTGGGAAAGGAGAAAGATTTTGGAAGCACAAGCACAACAAGGGTTGAAATGCATTAGTTATGACAAGACACCAAAATACAACCCAGGGACTCGAAAGCAACGATCAAGTCGCAATACAACAGCTTACGCTGCAGGGAACGCACATCCCAGTATAACTCTCATAGCCAAGTCAACCTAGAGCAAGGCATACCGGGGCCTCAGGTCTCTCTGGGCTGCCCCTCCATGTTAGAGTGAGGAGGGAATTGCAGTCAGCTCCATTTTATGCACATTTGATGGCAACATGCCAACACAACTGTTGACTGAGCCAAATCTGGGCCCCCTTGAACTAAGCCATCACCTAAAGCAGGGCGGAAAAGCACATGCCTCTCGCATCTAGAGCGGCCAAGTTCCTGAAAAGCATCTGAGCTACAAGATAGATTTTTTTTTCCCCTTTCTTTACTCAGAAAACGACTAATGTTTTAACTCTTTGATGTACACTCTTTAATTGAAAACGGAACAGTTGCTATACAATATAGCTTTATGTTAATGTGATGGAGAGACTTCTTTCTAGCAAGTGAAATTATTTACTACGTGGCCCAAATGGCAGTTCAGGCCAGCATCCGATCTGAAGGGCAGTTATCATCACACTCTGCATCTTGTTAAGAGTCTCAGCCAAGGTGTCAATGGCTGCTTTCCAACTGGAACCTTACTCTGACAAAAGAGAATGCAGTACAAGCTAGGGAAAGCTTTTTGATCCGTTCAGTTCACTTCTTCCCTCCAAACTGATGTTCAGTGGTAAGCTGCCAGCAAGCTTGGGAACTGCACGGAGAATGTCACCACTCTGGGAATTCACCCTCCTGAGTGGGAACTGCTCCCGGACCATTCCTCTGCCACACAGCAGAGAAATCCTTCTGCTGGCTTCTGCTTTAATTATATTTTTAACAATCAGCTTCTAGTCTGCGTTCCATTATAATAGTAGCAATAATTAAAAATACTTCAAATGACGAGTCCTCTAAACCTGCTGTTCCATCCAGGCTTTTCTGGCATCACACACTTCCTTTCTTGACTGACATCCTCAGGGAACCAGACTGATGGTTATTCTATTCTATTCCTGTTGCAGGGCTGTACTGCGTTCTCTCAGCACATGTAAACTGCTAGGTAATATTTGTGTTGGCAACTAACTTACATACTTTATAGAAACAGACCTCTATTTGACCCTCCATGCAGCTCCCACACAAAATTTGGTCCACTCCTTTAAACCGTTTCCTTCTGCTGCAACTTATACCCCCGTTCCATATCTCTATTTCTAGCCTGTTTAAAAACTATATATCCAGAACAGACCTGATGTGCTGAGAGCAACTTGCCTACAAAAGCCAAGCCTGCAGAATGTTCTTGTGCAAGAATATAAAATAAAATTATTAAAAAAACTTGCATGTACAGGTCCTGGTTTTGCTTCTACAAACACTGCTCCAACTGAACAGTTCTGTGAAAAAAAAAACCAACAAAAAACCAACTACAAAAAGTTCCGCGAAAAAAGGTATCAACACACAGATTTCTGTGGTAAGACTCAGATAGCTGTATCATGCTTTAGTGGGTTGGTAGGGGTGGTGGGTTTTCTTGTTTAAAATGCAGTTAAATTTTAGCTATTTAGGCCGTAACATCACCTCGGAATAGACTTTCACACCAGAACTCTTCCTTCCTTGCCCAAAGCACACCATGCAGAATAAAAGATAAGCCAACAAAGTAACATGTCCGGATGATCAAATGAATTCCCATTGTCCATTTATACCACGGCAGTTTACCAACAACAGCATTTAAAGCCAACAGAGCTAAACCAGAATGAAAGTGATGCAAAAAGAGGCGAAATCTGACTGGCACACGCCAGGGCGAGCGCAGCTGCAGTGCAAGCAGAGGACTGTGCAGTCACATCATGTGACTGGAGCGGCGCTGGCAGCAGAGGAGGGAGAGCTACAGCCCCCGTCCTCCCACCTCCCACCTTCGTCGATCTGTGCCTTCAGTGTAACATTCTGGATGACACAATTTCGTTTCAGTGCAGAACTGACTCAGGTTATAAGCTTCTCAACATTTTGAATTGTATTCTCCGTTTTTATTACTTCCCTCCACCAAATAAAACAGTAACACAAAAATGAGGAGCAATACAGGCAAGGTACATATTCCTTCCACGGCTAAGCACTTTCAGTGTTTTATCACTTGTAGATCTAGTTTCTCAGCTGAGCATGGTGAACACAAAACACAGTGCTGCTGTCTGTATCATTCTTATATATAGAGCTTAGCCCAACTAGTCATTTTTGTGATAAAATCTTCCAATGTTTGTAAGGGACATGGATTGCCAATTGAATTTTGAGGCTGTGTTGTACCTGTGTTTCAAGATAAGACAATGATCACAATCTCCTTTGTAGGACAGCAAAATATTTCTTCTCTCCATATAGTTGCTGTGAATGGTTTTATATTTTCTGTAGCAAAGAACCTGGCTATCACATTTGTGCATGCTATCTGTATTATTTTGGCAGCCCAGAATGATTGCAGAATTATGCTCTTTGCTTCTAGTTAAGTGACTCTTTGTTTCTTTCATTTAACATAAATTGTGATCCAGTTTATCAAAGCATCTTGAAAGAGAGTGACTTATCTGATTTGAAAATGAAACTTTTTTTTTCTAGGAACACGACCTACAGTCAGGTGTCATGCTTCTTAATCACTCCCTCAGACTGTTGAGGAAGGGAAGTTACACCTGGTACTCGACAGGGTTCATACAAGGTAAAGAGATGCACCAGGCAGTGACCGCATCTGCAGACTTCCACAGCAAGATCCACACCAGGATGATCTTCTATCATTTCCGAAGGCTGCTACCAACACTGCAGTTCTGTTGCTCGCAGGAATGGTGGGAGAGCATACGCATGCTGGGAGACTCACTTATACTAGCATTTTAGTCATCATATGGTCCAACAGTGCTGCTTTGCATTATCTTAGACAAGATGCTGAGAATTATGGATTGCATTTCGACAACTCTCGTAAAATCTAGTGATTTTTTAAATTAAGGGACCCATTGTGCAGGTTGGAGGGCTAGAATTGCTTAGCCGAGACACAGCTTAAGCATGGAAGCTTGGAGCCCGGTTATCAAATTACAGAAGTGCAACTCAGGCTTTGATAAAAACAGGCCCTATTCTGTGGTGGGAGATTAGATCCAGCTTCTGAAAACCTGCGGTCTTGATTCTGAATGTTTTGTCTGAGGCAGCCTTTGGTTACTGGCATTTTTATAGCCAGTAATGGGCAAGAAATTTGGGGGGGGTGACACGACATAACAGTCATCCAGCTTCTATCCCCAAGGGCATTTCACCCCACGTACTGAGAAATGCTTTGGACAATACAAACCAAGAATTTGGTCAAGGGGGAGGTGCTGAGATAAAAGTTTAAAATCAGAACAAATCCGTGATGATTCCGCTGAACTCGCCATTTGGATATCCAGCACTGCACGGACAGCTCTTGTAAAATCCAGCAATATTTGATCCGAAAGGATTCATTTGCTGATACTGAAATGCAGCTACCTGTCAAAGGCACGGCTCAACACCCACCGCCTCCCCAGCTGGGAGAGGCAGGGTGGCGAGAGGGAAGGCAACATAAAGAATAGAGAAGTTCATAAAGAGGGGGCCGTTTTCGTAATTCTAGCAGTTACGCTGCGAATCAAGGCCTAAGCAGAAGACGTGTCACATCCCATTTCTCCTCTCCGTTAACGGCAAAGACAGCGGGGAGCACGGCTCCGTGCGCCCAGGCACAGGCCCTCGGCAGCCTCCACCGCCATCGCTGCCCCTCGGCCCCGGGCACAGACCCCCCCCCACCCCCGCCCCGGGCGAAGCTGCGGCTCCTCTCAGAAGGCGCCTAACGCCGCCACCGGGAGAAGCCCGCCGGGGGGGGGGGGATGATGCTCCACACAGCCCCGGCCGCCCCCGCCCGCACCTGCCGCCCGCCCGCTCCCGCCTTACCTGGGCTTCCGCTTGCGGCACGGCTTCTCCGCTGGGCCTGGAGCTCTGCGGGGGCGAGACAGCGGTGAGGGGCGCGACAGCGGTGAGGGGCGCGCCGCGCCGCCGGCTCTGCCTGCGCTCCTGGCACAGCCCCGGGAAAGGGACTTTCTCCGGATTTCCACCCCTGCGACAGGGGGAAAGGCGACCGGGAAGTGGTGTGCAGAGAGGCAGCCTGTGCGGGCTCGGACGGGAGAGGAAGACGCAGGCGCTTCTTCGCGGCAGCCCTTTCAAAAGTCCGTGTTAAATGTGACACCCCGGCGAAATGGGAGCGGGAGAAACTAGCTCCCCCTTACCCACCTCTCGTCCCCCCCCCACCGCCCTTTTCCATGGAAACTCGTAAAAGGAGGAGGAGTAGAGTTTGCTACGGAAAAGTCTCACCTTGGTCTGAAACAGTTTCAGGCGTTTGTGCAGGATCGGAGCTGCCCGTCTCGGGGGAGGGGCGGAGGCAGGCAGGGAGGCAGATCTTTAGCTACCTATATGTATTTATACATATGTAAATTCTTTTCCCGCTTGATCTTATTTTATTCCAGC
>JANZLQ010000055.1:19542870-19557111 GCA_026212715.1 Elanus axillaris | reverse complement strand
CCCCTCCTCCCGCCCCTGCGCGGCTTCCGTCCTTTCCGCCCCGCCGCTGCCATCATGGTGAGCGCTCCGCCGCCTCCGCCGGCGCAATCCGGCGGCATCCGCGCGGGCGACCGGTCGGCCGTCGTGGTAGCGAGCCCGCCGCGGCGCTGTGACGCGCTGCCGGCCTGGCCCCGCCGTCGCCGGGATGTGGGGGGAGAGGGATGAGGGCGGGCGGCGGTGCGGGGCCTGAGGGACGGCGGGAGGCCGCGGCGGGGCGGAAGGCCTCTGTGGGCCGGGGGTCGCGGCGGGGTGCCGGGAGCGGGGCTGACGGCCTGTCCGCGGCCCGCAGGCCAAGATCAAGGCCCGAGACCTGCGGGGGAAGAAGAAGGAGGAGCTGCTGAAGCAGTTGGACGATCTGAAGGTGGAGCTCTCGCAGCTTCGCGTGGCTAAAGTGACCGGCGGGGCCGCTTCCAAGCTCTCCAAGATGTAAGTGGGGGCCGGGTAGGTGGCGAGGCCCGGGGGGAGGGGGCCGCCTGGGGGGGGGCTTGCCCGAGCCTGAGCAGCGGGTGTGGGAGCGGCGGCGTTCGGCCGGTACCGTGTGGGAGTGCTTGTGCCTGGGTTGTGTGCTCGAGAGCTGCTTACAGGGTTTGTCTGCTGTAAAACGGGAAAAAAACGGTATGGAAGAGGAACAAATTAACTTGTAGGCTTGAAAATGGGTTTGGGTGTGTGTTTGCTCGAAGACGTTAAGCTGAGACGTGCAGGAAGTTGTTAGGGTTTTGCTAGAGCATGGTACAGTGGGAGTTACGTGGTCGGAGCACGTACATGCTTTCTGCATGCTGGGTTTTAAACCTGTGGTGCCTGTCATTCGCTATGTTCCGAGACATACTTTTTTCCCCACCTACAGACGTGTGGTGCGCAAATCCATTGCCAGAGTCTTGACTGTTATCAATCAGACCCAGAAGGAGAACTTGAGAAAGTTTTACAAGGTAAGTCTAAACATCTTGCAGAGTGACTTTTTTTCCTTTCCTGTTTTCAAATACATAGTTGAAGGAAGGAACTAATTCTGTAGATTCTTAATTCAAAGCTTAAAACTCAAGAAAAAATACTTATTCTTGTTCAGTTTTAAAATTCTTTAGTCATGGTTCCTTTTTAAATATTACTGCAACAGTTATTCTGAATTCTTTAAGCTCGGTGTGAACCTGCTTTTGTTGGGAGAGTCTTGTGGGCAGCATCGCTCCTGTGGGGTGTAGTATACTTTCTAGAAGATGCAGTTTCCAGAAACGCTCCTAAATTTTAATTATGTTGCAGGTGACCAAGGAATTCTTTTATCTCAATGTTTCTGTAATTTTTAGAATATTACTTTAGGTTTGAATTACATAGAGTGGAGAAAAAAGAGCATTTCAAGAGGGGTTGGATAGCTGGGACTTGTAAGATTAAACATTACTTAAATGTGAGTCAAAGCTAGTAAGTACAACTGGTACAAAAGTTAGAATCGACTCCTATTTCCCGGTGGAGAGAAGTTCCCTTAAACTTTTAGGCTGTAACTATAGTCCCAATAAAAAGAAACTTAAAACACTGCTGCTGGTGTTCCTACAGGCAGCTCGGTTCCCTATGACCTTGTGCACCCAATTGGTACGTTGTAGCCTCCCAAACTCAACTGTTGTATATTTTTACAAACAGGGCAAAAAGTATAAGCCTCTTGATCTGCGGCCGAAGAAGACTCGTGCCATGCGACGCAGATTAAATAAGCATGAAGAAAATCTGAAGACCAAAAAACAGCAGCGAAAAGAACGTTTGTACCCTGTCCGGAAATATGCCATCAAGGCATAAAACTGCAGTGTACCCAAAGTTCTTAATTAGCTGAGTATGTGTCATTAAATAGAATTTTGTTTGGAAGCTGTCACTGGTGGTTTTTTTAGTAGTGGTGGGACAAAGAAGTCACTGGCTTTATCGAGAGAAATCAGAGGATTCACAGAAAGTTAATTTGAATTTTTATTGCTAATGAAAACATTAACATAACTTGCTGTTTAAGCTTATTTTCCTCTCTGAAGACCAGGCAAATGAGTATGGATCTGTGAAGTTGGTTCAACTTGACATGGAAAAAGTAGTTAACTTGAGATTGATTTAGTGGAAGATTTACACAGATGTTCACACAAGTGAGTCAGTATTCGTCACTTCAGTAGCTTAAGAGTAAATGTTTCATGGTTTTGTCTTGTGACAGTGTTTTAAGCGTTCCAGAGATGAAGGAAATAGGTGAGGTGTTTGTTTTAGCAGACTTCATTGAAACTGAAGGGTTCTGTCAGCACTTGTTTTGGATCTCTGCGTAACTAGTTGTAGCACCAAGGAATCCCTGTCCGCCCCCAGTTCGATCAGATGCTGTAGGTAGCAGTTTGCCTGGCCCTGCTGGCAGACCACTTCAGGCGGGTGCCTCCCAGGTGGCTGGTCACTAGTCTGACCACTGCTGCCCAGAGCTGCGGCGAGGGGTGGCCAGAGGGCTGCTGCAACCCCTTTCCCAGGAAACTTTTTCAGTTTTGCTCAGGAGGTGGGGTCTGCCATCATCCTCCAAGTTTGTTCCCACTTGCAGCTGATTTAATCTTGGCAAACAGCTCCTGGAATAAGAGGGTGCTCTCGGGGTGAAGGTGATGGGTCCACCTGATACTGCCTGTCAGCCCAGGTGCGTTTCAGATGCAGGATCTTTAGTCTCTGGGTGCCCAGCTGCACAGGGGGCCTGCAGCAGGACCCGAGCTGCCACGCGAGCTGCCTACAGTGAAGTCTGCAGGCTGACACTGCGCTCGCCCTGGGAGTTAGGAGTATCAAGAGGGTGTGTTTCTAGTGGCACAGGGTTATCTCCTCTGGGTGAGAGTAGTCCGACCAGGCAGTTGTTAGCATACAGCAGTACACATTGCGGGATGGGAAAAGAGGAAGCTCCGTTCTCTTTTAAGTGTTAGGAAAACATAGAGGATGTGAGAGTTTCAGACCAAGCGCTCTCCGTGCATGTGAAAGCTGGTTGAGGTCAAAGGAAATCGGGCCACCAGACTTGAGAAAAGCTGAACTAGACGGTTGTTACCTCTGAAGTTCAAGGCACTCCCCAGTCTCACGGTTCCACACTTTCACCTGTGAAGCAATGAACTAGTTAAATGGCTTGACTTTCCGTCCCCTGTGGAGTTGTTTGGAATGGAGACCGAGTTGCGATTCCGAAGGCCTTTTTTGGTTCTGATGTAAGGGTTACACAGTGCTGCTCAGGCGTTAGCGATGCAGCAGTCATGGTTTGTGTTAGCGTAGCTGATGTATTCTAACATGAAAAATTCTCTACCCATTAGGGAGTCCTTAGATTGGATCCAGGTTCTGTTTAGAAAAAAGATGTTAATTGTGCTCGCTGAACTTGGTGTAGATCTGAAGGACTTTTAAGCCTCAAACAAGTTTTAACCAGAGAAAGAGGTCTAATTGTGTGTGGTAAAGTGAATTTCCCATATATTGAGCTGTTACGAGGGATAGCTTTACAAGGATGCTAATACTGGCTGTGCGATGGCTTTGTTAGGAGCTTAGTGTAGACCTGAACATGATACGTTTGGCAGTGAAGGAGACCCAGCCTGGCACAGCTCTGGGCCTGGGCCCTGCGTGGGTCCAGGCTGCTGAAGCGTGCCGTAAGATGGAGTGTTGTTTGTGGGAACTGTTCCCTTGGCTCACGTTCATGTTACCATGAAGGCAGGCAGGGTTAGAAAACGCTTTGCACTGCTGTTTCTGAATATCTTGCAGTGGCTAGCAGCAAGCCACTCCTGGAGAAGCACGTGCTTTTCACCCAGCACGCGTGGCCCTCCAGAAGCAGCAGGAGCACACCACTGCGAGGGTCCCAGATCCACACGCTCCTGTCCCAGGAACCTGATGCCTGAAACAGGAGAGAGGCTGGTCCCCTGTGCTGGGAAATCAGGCAGGCTGGGGCAGGCTCCTTCTGTTGGATCGTGCTGGGCTGTGTTTGGGCTTCTCTTTTTGGAGAGATGTTGTGTACTCCTGTGCTCCCCCGGCAGTGCGTCCGAGGGGAGCCTGATGGCTCTTACCAGCACTCCTGATGTGGACAAGCAAACACAGGTAATGCTGCCCTGGTGGCCTTCCAGAGTCTGCTCCTGCGTGGAGTGAGCTGTGGGGTGGCTTGAAAATGGAGACGGGAAGAAGGTGGATGCACTGCAGAGCCTCTGATGGCAACATCAGGGTGTGCTACAGATGAAATGGCTGTCGCTTTCCACCCCCAGCCGCGGCAGGAGCAGCACTGCCTAGAGGGGATGTCTCTAAAGAAAAATCTGATTGTGATACAGAGCACTAACATGCCATTTACTAGTCAGTAACAAGGGGGGGACAACGACAAAAAAAGGGGGGGAGAGGGGAGAAAAACCACCCTAATTACCAGGCAGTTGAACATCCAAGGAGAACTCACAGGTTTGGACAGAGCATCGTCGTGCCCAGAGAAGACTAAACATGTGCCTGAACTGCAGGGCCAAAATAAACTGCAGCTGAAGCTGATACCGCTGAACACCCTGAAGTCACAACCGGAAGGGTTTTGCTGGGATTTGTGCATCTGCGGTTCTACAAGGCGCAGTTACAAAGATGGAATGACAGGTTGGAAGGCTCCTGTGGAGCTCTCCGGTGCAACTGCCTGCTCAGAGCAAGGCCACCTTTGAAGGTGAATCAGTTTGTACAACTTCTCAAGTATCTCATGGGGGTTTCAGTTACAATCTGCTGTATTTTCAAAGCTTTTCTGTACACCCCTGTGAATGGAGAACAAAACAGAGGGTGCTCAGCTCGGTGCCACCTCAGCCTGCCTGGCTGCGCGGTGCTGGGCTGAGACTTGCTGTTTGCTGCCAAGGGCACGCTCCGCTTCTGCCTCCTGCACAGAGGGTGGTTGTGCAAAGTGGGGGACTGCTCCCTCGGGAGAGGGGACCCTGGCACAGCACTCTGCTGTCGGGAGGGGGAGTAGGTGACCTGCCAGATCCTGCTGAGAAGCCAGGACTGTGCCCAGAAGCCAGCCCCACACTGAAGCGGGAGTCGGTAGAGGAGAACAGCTCGAGCTGCAATTTGTGCGCAGCCCACCTTTTTCAGGAGGTAAATGGGTTTCTGGCACCACGCAGAATCCTGGGGCTGAATTACTCCATCCACCTGTAGCAGGGTGGCAAAACCAACCCGTCCAGCCCTTTCATCAGATTTACCCTGTGCTGTTACAGAAGACATCCCACAGACAAGCAGCCCTTTACATTACCAGGAACAACATACTGATTGTCCGAATGGGATGCAGAGTTGAGGTGATGGGCTCTACGCAAGCTTCCTCCAGGACACAGGTGGAGAAAGACACTTGTTCCTGCTGTGAGAGCAAGGCTCATGCCTGTCCTGCCCGTGTTGCCAGCTCCGCAGGGCGCTCAGTGGTCCGTGCCGATCCCTGCTTTACCTGCCAGCCCCGGAGGACGGCCGTGTGGTCCCAGCTGCCTGGCAGAAGCTGCTGCTGCAAAACAGCCAGCTGCAAACTCTGTCCGCAAACATGCTCGGGCAGACAGGGACAAAACCAACCAAGTGCAGAAAACTAAAGTCAACGTGCTGACCCACAGCCTGCACCCATGCCGGTGCTGCCCTGGCTCAGCGGTGCCGGCTGTGCTCGGGGGGCCCATGGAGGAGCATCTGCATGGCCACGGGGCTGTCCTGGCCTGAGCGTGGTGGGGAGGGAGACCCCCCAGCAAAGGGCACCCACCCCCCCAGGAGCACCCCAGGGCTGTGCTGCCTTCAGGGGGGCCAGACAGCACTGCAGGCAGCGTGGGCTCTGTCCCCCTCTGGCATGAGGCTGCCTGGGCGTGATGGGGGGGGCTCTTGGAGCCCCTCTCCTGGGGGACCCCACCACTCCCCGGCGCTGACCCTGCACAGCTGCTGACACCGGCCCTGGGTTTCGCACCAGTGTTTGCAGAGCACCAGGGCCTCCGAGGCTCAAACTGTTTATTTTTTTCCTTGTAACTGAAGATGTCCCTCAGCATTAGAGCAGACTTCCTGGGGAAAGCTGTTCTTCAGCAAATAAATAATTTCCAGGGTGGGGATGAAGAAGGAGGAACAGCCGCCGGCTGACTGCGGGGCATGGCCCGGGGCTGATGCCACCGCGCAGGGAACCCTGGCCAGGCGCCCTGGAAAGTCTTCAGCAGGTCCAGATGTTTCTCTCCCCAACTCCCCGGCACAGCAGGCACCAGCCAAGTGCAGATGGTGTCTCTGGGAGCTGGCAGGACCTGCTCCTGGACCTAATTCTGCTGCCTGGGCAGTGCCAGGGGGGTCTGGGGGAAGGGGGAAGCTGCAGAGAGGGCAGAGGCAGGTTGTGCGAGGTCTGGGTGGGAAAGCCCGGGCTCCGCTTCCCTCGGCTGGTGTTTGCTGCGACGGACACAATCCCCCGCTCTTCTAACGCTCCTGGCATTGCTCCTGTCACCTCCCTCCTCTGGGACGGCTCCTTAGCAGCTCTCCTGAGCGCTAACACCGAGAGCCGACCCGGTTTTCCGCACGCAGCGGGGCGTGCAGGGAGCGGCACGTGGTGGGACGCGCAAGGTGCTGCGCAGGGCAGGATGGGCAGGGAGCTTGGGAGCGACCACGCTGGGCACATCCAGGTGCCCTTGGCCACGCCGTGCCACCCGCTCCCCTCCGCGTGCCGGGGGAGAAACGGCCCCGCACGGCTGCGTGCGAGCAGCGTGTCCGGCACATTCGGCGGACGACAAGCCCGGCGTTGTGATGAGCGTCCGGCCCGGCGGGGAAATGCCGCGTCCCACCGGCCACACGGGCGGCCCAGGTCTGCCCGGAGCAGCCGCCCGCTCCCTGCCCTGAATGCCCGTTTTGTTGGCTGGGCTGGGGGAGGACTTGGCCCCGCGTTGCCCCAGTCCGGCTGCTCCCATGAATACGGGCAGTGTCTGGATGCAGGCGCTGCCCTGCGGGGCGATGCTCCCGCCGTCCTGGGGGCTCCCGGACAAAGGTGGCCCTTGGGATCCCAGGAGATGGGGGCTGCTGCGTGCCGGGGCTCCTGGCTCCCTGCCAGCCCGGCTGTGTGTCCGTAGGGTGATGGAGAGAAAGCGCCTGTGTAAGGACGAGCAGAGCCCGGCCATAAGAGCAGCCCACGGGCAGCCCTGGGGGGGCTTGCTGGGGAAGGGGTGTTTGCAGGGTGCAAATCATCGCCCTGAGTGGCCGCCGTGCCATGCTGTGCCGGGGCGCTGGGGTGGTTTGGAGGTGGTGGCGGCGAGCCTGGGAACAGAATTTCTCTTTCCACTGGTGAGTCAGCGGCAGCACCGCCAAGGCCTGCGGATCCCCTCCCTTCCCTCCAGCCACCGCTGCCTCCCGCCGCCCAGCCCTTTCACGCTGCCACTCCAGGTCGGCAGCCTTGGCAGCCACGGCCTCGCACTGCCCTGCAGCTCCACGTTGCCCTGCAGCTCTCCGGAGACCAACAGTGGCACCAACGTTCTCCCACCAAACGCGTCCCAGCATGGGCGGCCGATGGGATGGGGGCACAGGACGAGGGCTGTGGCGCTGGCATTGCCCCTCCTGCTCCCCAGGGAGGACCTGGGGACCACCGGGCTCTCCCGAGGAGCTGCTGGTACGGCTGAGCCTTGTGTCCCATGCACGGCCGACTGCTGAGACCCTGATCCCACAGTCTGGCCGTGCCCAGGGAAGCTCTGCCAAGAGGGATCCAGGCAGAGCAGCAGCCTGGCTGCCCCCAGCCCTGGCTAAGGCAGGACCGCTGGGCACGAGGCCACACTCCCTGCCCGGCTGTGCTGCCTCCCGGGGCAATGACTCAGTTGCAGCCCTCAGTAAATTTTTTGCCAGCCCTGGGGACAATCAGTTCTATTTTTGGTGCAAAGAAGGACGGTGTCTTATATGGCCCAGAGAAGAGGGGTGGTGGGGCCAGATGGGTGCTGCCTCTGCAGCCTGTGCTCTGCCCCTTCCACCTTCTCCCCCCCCCTGCAGTGGGTCCCTGGGGGGAGCAGCACGTCCCAGCAGCGGGTTCATGCCGGGAGCAGTGGGTCTGCGCTGGGCTGTGCCCTCTGTGCCTGCCCCAGCCCAGAGAGGGGGACATGCAGGGATGCAGAGGGTCCCGGTGCAGGGATGGGTTCATGCCTTGGCTTCCATGCCGCACCATTTCTGACAGCCCCGGGATGCCGGGAAGGTGCCTGCGGAGCCAGGAGCAGCTGAGGCTCGCCTGACCAGCGTTGTTTGGGTTGGTCAACACTCGCATCCTGAGCCCCCGCCGCGCTTCCAGCCGCAGCTTCATCACAGTTACAAGAGAAACAGCTCCCTGCTGCCAGTGCAGCCCCAGCCAAGGGGAAGCACTTGAGCAGGTTTGATGCTGGGCACCCACACGCTTTCCAGGGAAGCCTCACTGTCCGTGTCCTCCCCAGCTCCCTGCTGGCCCTGGGTGTGATGAGCTGGTGGGTCTCAGCAGGAACGTGCCCACCCTGATGCCGCCCTGCAAGCCATGGCATGGGCAGGGATGCGGAGGGCAGGGATGCCCCAGCAGAGTGTGTGGGCAGAGCAATGCCAGCACCATCCTGCCGTGCTGCTGCTGTGTCAGGGAGCCGGGGCACGTCCCCGGGGAGCGGGAGGGAGAGGCACAGCGGGAAATGCCTCCCCTCCCCATGCTGCTGCCAGGGCTGCGCCCAGGCCTGCCGGCAGCGGGGACCATGCAGAGGGAAGGGTCAGGGAAGGCAATAAAAATAGATCCCTGTGACGCTCGGTGCCGCTGGCTCTGGCTTTGAAGCATGTTTGTGGTGTGGGCACAGCCCCAGTGCTCGCTTCCACCTGCTGCCGGACACACGTCACCTCATTCTCCGGGTCAGCAGCCCCCGGAGGGAGACAAGAATGGAGGGAAGGGAGACAAGAATGGAGGGAAGGGCCCGATTCCCCTGCCAGATGCTCCGAGCGCAGCTGGTCCCGGCCCTGCTGCCCCTGAGCAGGCGGCTCTTGGCTCTCCGTGGCCAGGGTAGGGCTGTGTGGCCGTGGGCGAGTTGTCAGAGGGTCTTGTGCCCCAGGGAGGGTTTGGGCACAGGGCTCGACCGTGGGAGAAAACTACAGCCAGGGGTGGTTCGGCTCCCGGCACCCGGGGTGAAACAAGATTTTTGGTGCACCCTCAGCAGGTACCAACAGGCTGCAGCCCGGGACAGGCTCCGGCCGGGATGTCACCTGGCGCAGGGCTGGTGCTGGGCTCTACCCGCTGAGCACCCTGCCTGCCCCAATGCTGGCCACCCCCGGGGCTCACCTGCGGCCCCGAGACCCCTCTGCGTGGTGCCAGCACCGTGCCACGGTGCTGGTGGGGCCAGCTCAGCGGCAGGGACGGCCAGCCTGGTCAGCGGGGCCAGGAATGAGGCAAAACCACCACAAACAAACCAACCCCGGCCAGTAACTGAGAAGGAGGTGGGGGGGGGGGGTGTCAGGGCTTTGCTGCCCGGCTTGACCGAGGGGCTGGCGGTGCCCTGGGGAGGGTGGTTTCGGAGGGAGGGCTGCAGCCGGCAGCTGATGGCCTTGGCCACCCTTCCCTGGGCACCGCGTTGCTGTCACGGGGACCTCAGGCACTGCAGCCCCTCAGCATCCCCATCTCAAGCTTCATTTGCTGCTTGCTGCTGAATTGAGAGATTTTAATCTTTTAATCACATTATGAGCCGAGGTGGTGCCGGCCACGCACAGGAGGAATGTCTGGAAGTCAGCAGCGCCCGGCTCGGCGGGAGCCCATCCTGCTCCAACCAAACATCCCCACCGTGTCCTGCTCGGGGACCCCCGTCCTCCCCAGCCTGCCTCATCCTGCCTGGGGCCAGGAGCAGAACCTGGGACCAGAGACCAGAACCAGGCACCAGGGACCATGGACCATGACCACGCCAGGGAGCAGGAGCAGGAGCAGGAGCAGGAGCAGGAGCGGCTAGCGAAGGGCTGCTGGGGCTGAAGCTCCCCTGCCACATGCACATCCAACAACACCCGTCCCTGTGGGCAGCAGCAGGAGCAAAGGATGTTTCTGCACATCCCGGAGTCCGGCCGCAGAGATGGGCCGGTCAGGCCACAGGCGAGGGGCATCGGAGCAGGCGCGGAGAGCCTCTTCCATGGACCCGACCTGGGGTGCGAGTCCCTGACATATAATAGCAGAGAAAGGGGATCGGGATGACTTTAGATTGAGAAAAGGGTGTGGAGTGGTGGGGGGTCCGGGAAGCCCGAAGGCCCCAACACAATAACCCCACCGGGAAACAAAAGTGCCTTTGTTTTTGCTCACTGCTGGTGTTTTGTGGGTGGGGAGCAGGAGGAGGCTGCTGCGAGCGCTGAGCACGTCAGGCAGAGCCCCGTGTGCCGGGGGCTGCTCTCGCCGTGCCCGTACCCCAGCTTTGACGCTGCCGGTGCTTTTACAGCCTCTGCTGCTGCTGCATGGCCCTGCGCTGCCAAGAAACCCTCGTGAGGCTTCACGCTGCTGCCGGCTCGCTGCCCTGCATCAACCGACATCACCTGACATCACCCCACGTCGCCCCGCGTCACCCCACGTCGCCCCGCGTCGCCCCGCGTCGCCCCGTCTCACCCTGTGCCACCCTCTCCCCAGCTGCCCCCAGGCTGCAGCAGGATGCGGAGGGGACAACGTATACCATGAATACATTCTCCCCACGCCGACGGCTGCAGGTTTCGGGGGACAAGGCCAGGCAGCCGTCGGCGCGGGGGGGGAGAATGTATTTCGTGAAATGTCATATGGGCATAATTAAAGCTTCTCGTTAGCACGGTGTTAGCAGCAGCGAGGGGCATGGTCTCAGAGGGGTGCCTTTGCAGGAAGCCCCACGGCCGCAATGAGGTGATGCTGCCCTCCGGCCACGCGGTTTTAATTACTCCGTTCCCCGTGTTTTCTTCCCGAGGGGAGTGGACGGGCGTCCCGCAGCCAGCCCAGCCGGCGCAGCGAGGCAGCGCAGAACCACGGCAGCCCCTGCTGAAGAACAACAAAGCCCTGGAATTAGAGATGTGCTGGGAGTTTACTTTACCGCAAAAAAATGTCAGAAATCCGTATTGTTTGGACAGGGATTTGCTGGGGATCACTAGATAAAAGCCTGGCAGGGACCCAGCCAGGGGGAAAAAGTCATCCAGCTCCTTTCTCGTGGTGGGGACTTGCGGCCGAGCGAGGGATGCACCGCATCGCCGGTGCCGGGGGTTTTGGGGACAAGGCACAGGCAGGGGCAGGGATGGTCGGTGCCTTCGTGAGCCAGAGCGGGACCTGGGCCTGGGCGCAGCGTGGGCCAGGCAGGGGGATGCCAGGATGCCCCGTGCCCGGCACCGGCTTTGGATCTTTGCGGTACGAAACATTTCAGCCATGCCAGCATCCTGGGACACCAGGCTCGGCTGCCCGGTGGTGGCTTCTGCGGCACGAAGAGCCCGGCCACAGCCCGACGGGATACACGGACGGCGTGCAGGGCTCGCCGGTGCCGAGACGTGGCTGCCTTGGCGTGTACGGACAGGAGTGGGAAGGAGCTGGGCCGCAGGGGCTGCTCTCAGCCCTTGGGCCCCCCCGGCAGCTCCACGCTTGCCAAATTTTGCAGCAGCGTCAGGGCAGCTGCTCCCACCGTGCCCACGCTCAGCTGCTCTCCTCTCCCTTTCCCACTCTCCCCGGCAGCGGGGCTCAGCTCCCGGCTGCTGCTGCTCCGGCTGCAGCTCGGACCTGGAAATGCCAAATCCCCTTTTCCCCCAGGACGCAGCAGGGCCTGTTCCCCCAGGACTGCGCTCGGGACTCGCCTGCCCCTGCGCTGCCCAACCCCGGGGCCCGTGGGTGCAGCCGTGGCACCGTGCTGGGTGCTGCCGGGGGATGTGGGGTGCCCTCCCCAGGCTCGGTGTGGGGAGCGCTGCTCGGAGCCACGCCAGCCAGATGTGCGATGAACAGCAGCCGTGTGTGCCAGCAACCCCTGGGCACATCTGGGCGCGGGATGGGGATGCTGAGCACCCACCCTGCCCGACTCCGGGAGAAATGACAGCGCACGCAGCCCGCTTTCACACCGTTATTTCTTTAATACTGTTCACATCTAAAATGACCAAAACCAAGCCAAGCGCTCCCGACCCCTTGCCCTGCCTTAGGGGGAGAGCAGGAGAGCCGCGGGCTCCCCGGCCGTGCGTGCCCCCTCCCTGCCCGGTGCTGGGTGCAGGCAGGGCACTGCAGGCAGGCTGCTCGGTGCCCGCTGCCAGGAGAGGGAACTTTGCACGGCTCCGGTGAATGCGTTTAAATAATACGCTAACGAGTGGCAAAAGCAAAAGGCATCTTAAGCACGTCTCCTAGAATAGCAGTCGGCAGCTGTTCCTCCTGCCCCGGCAGCGAGGGGGGGCCCTGCCCACCCCGCGGTGGCTCGGGGCAGGTGAGGCCACGGTGCCCAGGCAGCCGGCACCAGGCTATGAAGGCACGACCACCACTGGTGGTCTCGGCAAGCCTGCGGGATGCGCAGGGAGCGATGCTCAGGCTGGATGCGGCGCAGGCGGGTGCTCGGTGCGGTGGCGTGGGACGGGTGCTGCCACGTCACCGGCGGCGCAGACCCGGCTGCCTCCCGTTGCTGCGGGGATGCAGGGCTGAGCTCCTCTCCCGCGTCTCCGGGAAGGCGATGCTGGGTGAGCTGCGAGCTGTGGGGCAGCCCCAGAGGCCACGTTGTCATGGGGGTGTCAGCCGGGGGCTGCTCTCACCCGCACCCCCTGCCCCGTGATGCGGCAGGCATGGTGCAGGTGACTGCGGCACGGCGAGGCGGGGGGGCTGTGGGGTGCAAGCCGGGCTCTCGCCGCAGCCCTGGCCCTGCTGGGGTGCCGGGACCCGGCTGCGACGGGTTGGGAAGGTGGGCGCAGGGGTGCAGCTGGGAGCCGGCCGGGCACTTAGACCACGAAGTGGAGCCTGTATGTCATCTGATGGCCGTTGTCCCAGGCGTAGAGCACCTTCTCCTTGGGGTTGTAGTCGACCTGTGTGGTGAAGGCGTACTGGTTGAGGAAGGGCAGCCGGAGCTCTGCCTCCGTGTCCGTGTGCGTGTCGAAGGCGTAGGAGATGTGCCCTTCCTTCTGGCTGTAGGTGTCCACGGCGTAGAGGATGCCACAGATGATGAAGCAGTTCCCGTAGGCGTTGCGCTTCAGCCCCGTCTTCCAGGTGGTCTCCTTGCGCACCGAGAGGTCCCCGGGGTCGAGTCGGCTCAGGACGATCACCTCCTGCTGCGAGTAGTCATAGTCCACGGAGGGGTAGATGACCCAGAGCCCGCTCTCGTCCACAGCGAAGTCGATGTCTGAGTGGCCCCTCCACTTCCAGGGAGTCGTGTCCTCATACACCACGTCGTGGAGCAGCGCCCAGCCCGCCACGTACCGCTCCTTCAGGTCGTACTTGATGATGTTCTTGGTGAAGGCACGGTTGTAGTAAAAAGCTCCCCGGTATACCACGTGCCCGGTGCCTATCCAGTTGTAGGGCAGCTTGTAGAGGTTGCTCCAGCGGCCTGCGAGTGGGCGGAAGAGGCGCTGGGACCCCTTGCAGCACTGGGGTCCCATGCACGATGGCCCGAGCGTGCCAGCAGCGGCAGGGGACTTGTGTCCCCCCCCTCGCCACCCCACGGGCGCTCCCCAACACAGGTCCCCATCCGCTGCCCACCACCCCAGGGCCCGGCGCAGCCGGCGTTGCGTGGCGCTGGGCACCCACCCAGGAGAAGCCAGGGCCCCTGCACCCACATGGCCACCAGCCCTCACCCTGCTTGAAGTTGTCGAGGCTCCTGAACTCCACCAGGCTGTTGCCATAGTAGTAGTTGGTGACGTAGATGCGGTCATCCTTGGCCAACGGGTCCTTCATCCAGGCCCCCTCGTTGCGCCCGTAGCTGTGGTGCTCCGTGGGGGGCTCCACCGACTCGATGGTGCCTTCACACTCCACCTCCTTCACTGGGTACCGAGGAGGAGGAGGAGGAGGAAGGCTTACCCCTGCCCCGGGCAGCCTGCGTCTGCGGGGCTGGGAAGCCCTTCGCTACGGCCTGGCCATGGCCACGGGGAGCCCTGGGCCGGGTGCCCCCTCCCAGCCCCGCCATGCACCTACCTCTGTTCGGGGTCTCGGGGCCCCCGGTGCTGTCAGCCCCCTGCCCGCGGACGGCGGGGGGGTGGCTGCGGGCAGTGGTGCGGGGGGCCGGGGCGGTGCTGGGCGCAGCCGTGGTGCTGGGCACGGTGGTCTCTGCCCGTGCCATGGCTTGGGCTGGGGTACCCTCCGCTGGGGGGGGTGGGGGGCCCCTCTCCTCCGGCCGCTCCAGCGCAGCCCCCCCC
>JANZLQ010000055.1:19509626-19533910 GCA_026212715.1 Elanus axillaris | reverse complement strand
GGTATTTGACATTCTTAGCATATAAGATGGGGGGGGTTTCCCTTACCAGTTTGAGTACATCCCCTTCCACCGAAGAAACATATTTTGTCCTTGAGCATACCAATGGCAAGGAGTAAAATGAATTCTTTTTAAAAGTAATTACATTAGGGCATTCATTTTTCCTGCACTACTAGCAACTATTTCTCAACAAGGTCCCATTTAAGACCAGTTTCCCTATAGCTTCAGCTGGCACCTTTTTCCTCTGAATGAAACGTGATGCCTTTTACACAGTTTTTAAAAATCTTATGTTTTAACTAAATAGTGGTAAAGCAGGTTATCTAGAATTAGGGTAACTTTGGACTCTTTGTTGTGTGGTATGGTCTTGGAAGACAGATTTAAGGATCAGGAAACTACTTGAATTTTGTGTTCCCTTAAAATTATCTAGAGTTTCAGATAGGCAGATTACTAATCTGGATGAACTTCATACCAGAAAGAAGAGGAAAGTTGTAAGAGCACAAAGAATGTAAGGTTTTCAAAGAAAAATTCCATTGCTTGCATCCCTTCCCTTTTCCACAGCACTCTCGAACTTTACTGGCACACACTGACATTTTTAGTGGTTCTTTATGCTTGATTGCTTTGCATCTGATGAGATAAGCCTTTGCTTAACAAAGACTATTTCATTGATATAGTTAGGTCTTGGTTTACTCGCTATAAACATTTCTTTGAAGATTTAGGAAGAAAAACAAATCGGGTTGTCGAATGGCAATGCTGCTAAAAAGTCAAATGTCTCTGAATAAACAAGCTACAGCATTATTTTGACTCAGTGTTGGCTTGCTGAATGTGGATGGCTTTTGCTTTTTTAAAATAATAATAGACAATAATAATAGGATTCTCAGCTTGGGTATATGATGGGAAATAAGACTTGTAATTTAGGAAGAAATTCCTTTGGTTTGATTCGGTAAGATGGAAAAATACTTCTTGGTGTAAAGCAGGAATTCGGTATTGATGGCTTCTGTAGATCATTAATCAGGAAAATGGGTTTATGCATGCCTTTTTTTGTACAGAAAACAGGACTGGCGATGTATGTTCAGCAGATGCAGTGTGAAGTGACACAACAGGATTTTTTTCCCTGCTTTGCTATAAAACAGCATAAAGATACTGTATTACACACAATGAGGGAACTTTTCTACCTAGGAGACTGTTTCCTGATTGTTGGGGAGCAATAGTCATCTTTCTGTTCTGTCTCTGGCAAGTCACTTGTGGAATCTTTTCTTTTTTTTTTGAGGTGGGGGGCTGGCACAGGGGTGGGAATGAATGTGCAAGTGGTTTATTAAATGATTGTTCAACTCTTACATGGTGGTAGCTTTGAACAAATGCATTTGCACTAGCATTCTCTGAGAATGAGAGCACAGTTTCTCTTCTTGATAAACTGCCTGTTTAAATAAAGCCTTCAGCAGTGTAATCTGGTAATTCTAATTAAGTCATTTACATAAAGAATTGGCCCAGGGTTTCATCAGATGGTTGCTGGTGAGCTGAAATGCATTCTTTCCCTCCAGCTGTATTAAACTAGCCTTTTGATCCTTTCCTTTTTTTTGTCTTTAAGCCAGAGTGGTTATCACTTTGCAGAGTTAATTGAGAAAGGGAAGTTGGGGGACAAGAGGACCCTTCGAGGTTTAGCTTTAGTCTTATTATAGTTCTAATTATCTAATTAGAAGACTTCTAGATTTTGTATGTTGATAAAAGTGATTCTGTACAGGTTTTGTAGAAAGAGGAAATACACCACCAATAGGCTAGCTTTAGTGAAGTTCTTTATTGGTAAATGATTACCAGTAACTTATCTTGAAAGCAGTATATGTCTGGAGTATCTGAATTCTACTCCAGCTCATCGATAAGGAGGCTTCATTTACAAAGGGTGGACCCTGCGTCCTTCAGAGAACATAAGTTACATGTCTACTTTCCGTTGCCTAATCATCCCAGTTATAGGCTTGTATAGGTGGTGAAATTTAAACTTGGAGAAATACCTGGTCAGTGTGAAGGATTAATTTTTTTTCAAGCCCTTTTTACCTTTGAGGATGCATCAGAAAAAAAAAAACCACTGATAAAAATTTGCCAAGGCTCTAATGCTAGGCTGACTACAAACTGCTGTGATTTCCTTGTCTGGAAATCTCTCTCAGCTGAAACTTGATGGAAACCTTGAATATTTTTCATGGAAATACATGGAAATTGTAAGGCCTTTGGGACTAAATCTCAAAATTCTCTTGTCATATAAAACCCCATCAGCTGTTCCAGCAGGAGACACGAATTGCAGTGGTGGTACATATTTCTAAAGGCGTACGTTGTGCTCAGGTCAACGTGGTGGATTCTCTATACTGTTAACTAACCAGCTAGCAGCTCTTGCTGAAACTGTAAATGAGTGTGGTGCTCCTATAAATGTTAGGGTTTATTCTACTTACTTTATGCTGACTCTGGCACTACTGAGAAGCACGGGGTTTATCTGTGGGAATTGTTCAGATTTCTGATTCAGAATCCTGAATTCAGATCCTGAAGCCAAGTGATCAAATGATGGCTGTCGCGGTTGTAGTAAAAAAAAAATAAAATTGGAAAGAACTGGTCTCTGAAAGTTCTGCCAAACACCAACTCGTCCTCCAAAAATCTCTTCATTCAGTCTCACGGCTGTAATTGACTTTTTTAATGTTGTTTGGCAATACTTACAAGGAATTATTCTGAAGTATATTGTTACTTTAGATGTCTTGTGTATGCTTTTGCCAGGAGACTCTATATCCTGTGGCTGTTCTAGCAACAGCTGTAAAGAAACGCCTTTTTTGTGGATCACAAGCAGTGCTTATTCTTACCTGCAGATAACTTAGGGTAATATGGCATTCTCAGCTACTGGGGCTTTGGTTTGAGGTGGGTAACAGCCCAGCTGAGATCTTGGCTTATTTTGCAGCAGAATGTAAGCTCAGGGCTTGATTTTTAAGGTAGGCTTTTTCCGGAGCTAGATCTGGGTGTCAGTTCAGCTGGGGTTGCTTCGCTCAGCCCGCGTGGACTGAGCCGCCTGGGTAGTAAAAGAGCTTGGTTTTGATCTCGGTGTATGACTGTACCTTACTCAGTAACGAGTATCCCAGAACTGTTGAGAGAGTTTCTGTGTGCTTATATACACCAAAGGTATTTTGGGGGAGGGGGGTGGATTAGCACTGAACGCAGCCACCGAAGCATCCAGCTTCTGCCAAGCAGGCTTTCTCAAGGTGGTATTCTTCGGCAGGAGCTGGGAAGGGTGCTTGCTTCCCGAGTGGTACAGCGGAGCTGTACTTTGCCGCTGCAGTTCCATACCAGTTTGTCAGCGCACCGGCGTATTTGCCTATAGCACCTGTATAACGGTCGTGAAGGCTTGGGTCTTTTTCTATGCAGCAGCAAAGCTAGAACTGGCAGCAGGAAGAGCTTTTCCTCATAGTATTGTATGAGCTGGTTAAAATCATAGCAGTTGTGGTAGAGCTCTGTGGTTTTGTGATCTTTTCCTGCAGCTTGCAGTCTTGTGAAGGAACACTGATTTGGGTAACTTTTTTTGTGGTGTTAGATTAATCGACTTGCTTGAACACCCGTAAAAATGAACTGGTATTTTATTAATTACATTCTCCGATTTTTAAAGGAAAAGTCTATGCTAACTGTAAGATGCTTGGAGATCGCTTAGAAGATTCATACGGCTCTGTGGTGGCTTTATTACGTTGATGACACTGATGCAGCGTGCAAGCTGGGAATTCATAGCCTTGCCTCTTTAGAAATTCTTAGGTCGTGCTTGCCAGCCAGAATGCTCTCCTGAGCTTTAAAGTTTGTTTTTTTCTTGAAAGTGTGTATGTGTCTAAAAAGAGAAGAACCCCAAGCTCCCAGCAGGATGGGTCTCTGACGGGCCTGTTGCAGTGCTGTACAAAATGGAAGAAAACTGAGGAAAGGTGCGTTCGTTCAGCGCTGGTGTTGCATAATAGCTGGCTGCTACCAATTTGCAGTAGCAAGCTAACAGTGTAGCTCTCAGTGCCTCCCGCTTTGCTTGCTGACTTTGTGAAGCTTTTCTTTGCCCACTTCTATTTTCCTGCTTACCTGATACACGCTGTATGGGTCTGTCACCTTAACACTTGAGTTGACCTTTAGTATTTCACTTTGATTTACATAGGGCCTCTGCTCAGTGAACTGTCCCTATCACAGGATGATATCCATAAAAATGACACTTCCTAGTCTTGAAAAAATCCCCAGGCCCATCGGAGACATGTGAAAAGGACACCCAGCAGGAAGAGAGGCCCATGGCTTGAAATATTCATCAATCATTTTCCTGGCACCAGGAAACCAATCAACTCTTCTAAGGGGTAGAGTGTAATCAATCACACAATGTGGGAAACGGGGATTGCTGGCCCTACCAAAAATGTTCCTTCATGTTGACAGAGGGGGAAAAAGTGTTGTGTCCGTGCTTATTCACAAGTAGTAACTTACACCCTTGGTATAAAGGACTCTGCCTTTTACAGAATAAAACAGTTTAATGTTGTATAGGTGACTTAAGCTTGAACTGAAGATTTTGTTTCCAGTGATGTTGAACTATGTTTTGTTTTGATATTTTTTTCCTTTACCTTTCTATAGCTGATAGGTGAAGGTTTTTTCTCCTGTTGCCAAACTTCTGTAAGCAGCAGGTACAGCAGCAGGATGTTTTCATCTAGGGGATCAGAATTTTAAAATTCTGCACTTTCTTCATGAAACAACTTAAATTCGGAATCACTTCTATTGCAGACTGACACTGGCTCAGAAACGTACCTTTGGATGCTTGTCCTATTTTTCTATTTTTAACTTAAGTTAAAAAAAACCCCCATGTATAGAAGTATAGGTTGCCCAGTAATAAGTAAACAGTAGTTGTCAACACCTGTGGGATATTTTATTGTAGCCAGTGGATAGGGGTTATTTGAATTCTTATTTTCTAGTGAGATGCTATAAATTGGACCAAGAGAGTTGTTTATAACTTTGTTCTTTCTATGGAAACCTCTGCTATAGCCGTTACATAAGAAATGCCATAATATTTATGGCAAAATCATTGGCAAGTAGATTGCTAGAATTCCTTCACCAGGAAAACATTTCTTGCATGCCTCATAGGAAATAAGAGGCATTGAGCTAATGGCCCTAATGAGCTCCGGCTTAGTGTTGCTCTGCGGATGCCTGATCCAAGCGTGGCTCGGGCAGCCGTGGGTAATTGCAGAGGCAGCGCTGACCCTGGGCTGGCTCGGAGGGGTGTTCTGGGTGCTGGTTCTGCTGCTGTTCTCTGCTTCCATGGGGGTGCGTGGGGGGGTGGTGACACAGGTTTGGCTGCTTGGTTTGGGTGCCAGGTCTGTTTTCCTTTTCTATTTGAATAGCCACAGAAACTTTAAATAAAGTTACACGGTTTGTTTCAAGTCTAGCACTTCACCCCTTCACAAATACACTCGGAAAGTGTCATTTTTTCCCTGGTGGCGGGAGGCCAAAAGCCTCCGTGGCAAGAGCCTTTTGTGCACCCGCTCCCACGTGGGGCTTCGCCTCTGGCTCTCCCAGCCAGGCTGGCGGCGGCTGCTCCGTGGGGCAGCGGCTCTTGGGGTCCCCAGTGCCTGGCGACGGCCGAGGGGGACCCCCAGCCTGGCTGGAACCGCAGGCAGCTCCTCAACGGGCACTGCCCGTGGGGCTGGGGGGAACGGCCAGCCTCCTCTGTGCCGCCTTCACCGAAAAGATGGGGCAGGACCTCAGTGACTTGTCTAACATGGAATTGCATTTTCCTGGCATAGAGCTGTCTTCTGTCAAACACCTTAGGAATAACGGTAAATGTTCCAGTGCATCCTGTATTTGCTGAGAAGGAGCATTTCTAACCCTTAAAACTTGAGGAATGCTGCATCAGAAACACTCCTGACTGCTTTTTCTCTTGAGTTTGTCAAACCCTGGTGTTCACTGTGCGTCTTTAAATGCCATGCTGGGGTGGTTCGCTGGGCATAGCGTGCCTTGGAGCGTGTGGATGTAGCTGGCAGGTGCCAGAGGTGAGCCGGCAAGCCCTGCTATGGTTGCCTCGAGTACTAAAAATGGTTTGCAATGCATGTGCATAACAGTTTGTCATGAATAAGATTGCCAGCTGCTCTTAAATGCTGAGGACAAAATCCCAGTTAGTAATTAAAAGCTTTGAAATGACCTTGAATCTAAAGCTGTCTTGAAGTAAATTTATGGCTTTTCTCTGTTGCAAAAGAGGTTAGGTACAAGTGTACTGTGCTGTTTGGTAAAATGTTTCATGGCAGCCTTGGGTGAACACTGAAGATCAGAAATAATGAGAATGAAGTTGAGGCATGAAATGGCCATGTGGAATTGTTGCAAGTACATCTCTTAAAAAAAAAAAAAATTAATTTGGGCTATATGTAGAAATAACCAGAGAATAAAACTGCATGCTCACATCTAACTGCTTGGCATTTTAATTTTTGTCTTTTAGAGACTTACTGTAATAGCTTACCCTACTTAAATATCCAGCTGGATTTCTTATTAATGTGTGCTTTTAAAGACAAATTCCCTCTTTTCATAGTCAGTGAAGGTACAGAGTTACTTGTTTTGCAAGTGTACGAATTTAAACAGCTTCAACTCTACTGTCAAGAGTATCATTACTGTGGGCTGTTGCTCTGAAAGGGTACTATTCCAGCTCTGCGGCTTTTTGATGGAGCTGGTTGTATCTTTGAGTTTTTTTTCTTAGTTCAGCACTAGTCTGGTCTAAAATGATGTTGAAACCCTCTTTCTTAGACTCCTTTTGAGCTATTGCTTCTTGGGTAGAGCCTCGATTATTAGGAATTCTGAAACTTTTTCTTATAAAAGTTGTCTTATTTCTCAGCAAGGAGGATAACATCCTATAGCTCATAAAATGATAAACTGCTAGGGGTAAGCTGTAATGTATACCTACCTATCTTTCCTCTTTATCTAGGAGGTTTGTAGCCACTTAAATATCCATACCTTAAAAACGGTGGCTTTGTGTGAACTAAGCTTAAGTGACATCTGGAGCGGAGCTGACCCGAGCGTGCTGGAAGCTCCTGCTGTAGGTGTTCCCAGGCTTGCCTTGTGCAGCTTGGCCCTTTCCAGAGTACCAGGGCAGTGCTAGAGCCATTCTCATCTTATTCAGTCCACTAAAGATCAGGTCACACTGGGATTATTTTTTCTTCAGTGGAGTAAGATGTTTTCAAGCCTGGGCACGGTTTGTGGTTGGGGTGGGGGTGCAGTAGGCTTGTGCTCAGATGACAAGCCTTACCCCACACCGCTGGCCAAGCAGAACACGGCCATCTGTGAAACGTGACAGTGATGAACAGCAGGGAGTGCCCAGGTGGGAGTGTTCTTACTCTGATTTTGAGTGATTAATTTCTAATTAACATCTGAGGAGAGAACTCAAGAGCCTCTGGTTCGTAAGTACGAAGATGTCAACCGCTGTTGAGACAGTAGCCAGAGAAATAATAGCAGAACAACTGTGGGCCGTGGAGGATTTCTGCCCTGCAGAGAGCGCCTCGCAGAGGGAGTGCAGGAGTTGTCCACCTTGCAGCAGAAGCTTGGCAGGCGCTGCAGGAGCAGAGTGAGCGAAGGGAGGCTAAATCGCTGCTGGAAGCTGGCAGAGCTGCTGGTTGTTTATCTGCCACTTTGTTTCACGGATTTTCTTTTTTTTTTTTACTTTTTTATTAATTCAGTGGAGAAGTCCGAACTGAAACTATGCCAGTTGTCTGCAGTGACTTGTTCTGTTCCTTGTTTAAAGCTGAGAATGCTGTCAAGAAATGAAGTATGACTGTATGTTCTTAAGGATGTATGTATAGTAAATTGCCATGCCTGTGTTTTGTCCTGCCTTGGCTGCCTGGTCTGAAGCCTCAAAGGATGGCCTTGTAGAGAGGGAGCAGTCTTAACGGTAGCACTGAGTGATGCCTTCCCAAGGATTGCTGTGCCACATGGATGCTGCAACATCCGCCTGCAGAGCAACAGGAATACACGCCCTTCATGGTTCTTATCACAGGGATTAAAAATTAAGGTACAACTTTAAAGCCTGTTAATATTTCTTGTGACTCTAACCAGCTGAAGTGTCCTTTCCCTGTGCTGAGAAGCTTTGCAGATGAGCATGCTACAGGTCAAGTAGCTGGAAGGCTCACGTGGATCCCCAGCAGATACAATGAAGTACTGAGCCTCTTTCCTCACCCACACACAAGACTAGCATCAGCCTGAATTGCCCCTCAAATGAAATGTTGCCTGACTTCTTCTGATTTGATGCGCTGCCCATTGAAATCACTGGCTTTCTCTAGTGCTTGTTTTGTGCTTTAGCATGTTGAGGCTTTCAGGAGAGAGCGCAAGCCCCTTATCACAAGCAGTAGCTCCTCAGCTTCAGCAATGATTTGTTTTTAAGTGGCTCACTGATGAAGCGTGTACGCTCCAGCTTTGGGCCTGGCTGTGATCTCTTGTGAGTGCATGCTCCTGCTTGCTCTGGGGTAGCAGCGGAAGGGTGGCTGCCATGGGTGTGCTGGCGTTTGGGGGGCTGTGGGTGTTGGGGGAGATGGCTGAAGGGCGCCAGTGCAGACGGTCCGGGGAGGGATGGGCAGAGGATGGCCGCCTGCTCATGAGCAGGGTCTTACTTTCCTGAAGTGGATGGTCAGCAAGTCGTATGCATGTACAGAAGGGGAGCTACTGGTACACTTTACATCTGAGCTGTCAGTACAGTGGGAGATGATTTACGGATGAGCTAATTCCTTTAAGCTGTATTTTTGCTGCTGCATGAAAAAAAAAAAGGAAGGGTAAAGCACAGCTACTGAATGTTTACCCTGATTTTGAAAAAAAAAAAGTATAAAATCCTGTGCCTGTGGGATGTCCAGTGACCGGGGCAGGCGCTGATCTTTAAACATTTTGGTTTGCTTACCTAGTAGATTACTTGGCTTCAAAAAGACGACTATAAATAGGTTTCCCTTAGCAATGTATGTAACAATTATTTTAGAATTATAAAGCTTGTAATCAGGTGTCTTAACCTGGGATTAAGAAAGCAAAATCCTCCACTGCCTTTTCATGAAAACCAGGAAAACATGAAATCCTGTATTATTTTTATAAAGTCAGATTAAACTGGAATTAAAATTTCCGATTGCTCTTTAGAGCAACAGTATATACTAAATTGCAAAATTATTTTCCCAGTGAGATGAATGGGAGCTTCCTTCTTTAAAAATGCAGGCATTTTTCCTGTATTTAAGGTAGTTTTCTAGTACAAGTGGAGACAGATATCCACAAATACCCAAATGTTAGGAATGATGCTTCTATCCTGAAGAATATTGCCTAGCTGTCAGTCTCTGATGTGCTTTTTAAGATGCTTAGATGTGTGTTACCACAATTAAAAGCTAATAAGAGATGTGGTATCCTGCGAAATGAGATTATAGCAGTAGACAGATGTGGCTGGACTAAGCCCCAAAGAGAAAGGGAAGTGTTTCTGGAATTGCAAGCAGCAGGAGCTAATACGGTTTGCAAACATGGTAGACAGTAGGCAGAGAGGTAGGTGGGGAGAGAATCAAATTTCCCTTGGTTCTTGCCGGTATGTAATCCCCATCCCTGGGAGGCCAAATGCCTAATGTAAACTTTGTCGTTCCCAACAAAACCCAAGATATGGTGTTGGCAGGGCTGAAAGGGAAGTACTCAATGAGACGGGAAGGCTCTAGATCACTGAATTTCATGAGCAAGACGCTTGAATCAATAATGGAAGGAAAAGGTTTTTAGCAGGGTATAAACCTCTTGGATTCCTTAGCAGGCGTTACAGCGGTGGCAAGCTGCGACTGCTCTCTGGGTCCAGGTAACTAAAGTTGCAGCATACCGGCCATTTCGATATCTGTTTTCAGGGGGCAGTTGAGGGTGTGCGCTGGTCCGGCTGAGCAGAGCTGCGAGGAGCTGTGGGGTGCAGCGTGGTCTCGTGTCTGCCGCAGCAGTGCTGGCTCTTGCTGCAGCGTCAGCCCCAGCCTGGAAGCGCCTGCCCCGGTCACTGGACATCCCACAGGCACAGGAAACTCTGGGATGATCCCTCTGCCTCTGAAGGACAGGTCATTTATTGCAGTCGTCAGCGTCGGCCACAAAACGCTTTCAGGTGGCCTGTAGGAAATGAAGACCTTGCAAAAAGGAAAGAGCAACAGCCGCAGCTATACTCACACTGACAAATTAAATGTTAAGCTCATTCATTGATTTGATCCTCATGTGATGTGCAGGGAGAGCTGCAGCTCTGGTGATTGATTTATACAATACAGAATATATCATATTTCTAAGAGGTGTCACTTCTGCGTGTAAGACTTGTAGGTTTAAATACAGAATGTCAATAGTAGCTTTTTTTATGATAGTGAGCATATTTGCTGCAACCCACTCATCTCATTTAATAATTGAGCATTATAGAAATGTACCGTACCCAGGCAGTTGTGTAAAGCTTTTTCCCTCTAATGCTGTTTTAATGTTGATTTATATATTCAGTGGTTGATTTGGATGATTCAGTCTTTCTGTGTACGTGTGGTAACAGTGAGGAAACTTGTTTCGATGTGTAGTGCTTACACTTATTTTTCACATTTTAGGATTCTGTCGAGATCCTCCCACAGAGCACGATTCATCCACTAGTAAGTACTAGTTAGTCTTTTCATCTCCAGGCTAGTGTAGCAAGCCAAGTCCTACTAGGCATTGGCAGTGTGCAGCTGAAGTCCATTAGACTTAGCAGCTGTAATATTATCTCCACTAGTTAAAATTCGAAGATAAATGCTGTTAAATTAATTAACCTTGAGGGTTAGTTGAAAAAAGCTGTTTTCAGACTTATCACATGTTAGTGCTTCTCCAGGATCCCAGTTTGTCAGTGCCATTCATGTACTAGTTGTGGAATTAAAAGGGCATGTTACCTGCTTTGTGGTGAAAAGGTCCATTTACAGTAGAGTTTCTAGCCTGACGCACTGGTTGGCGTCTAGAACCCCTCACCTCTGGGAACACTGGCTAATTTGCAACATGATTTCTGGCATGTTCTGTTATGTCATAATGTGCTATTATTTATCAGTGGATGAGTATTAATCTGGGTTGATGTTAACTCTTAAAGTATCAGTGGCATCTCTACTCTTGTACTGGTTAATTCTGGTTTTAGTGTAGGTTATTCTAGTGGACTCAATAGATGGCTTTTGCTATAGTAGTAAGCCTTGTGTTGGCCAACACTATCGGTGATCGAAAAGTAAATAAAGAATTTCCACAGACTTACAGAATGATTATGCAATTAATCTTTCGATATTGGAGTGGTCTGGGCTGCCTGGTAGGCAAAACCCTATTCAACCAAGATGTACTCCAGGTATAGAAGATGCAAGGTTTCATGTCTAGGGACAAAGACAGCATTGCCTGTGGAAAGGGGCTTTGCATGCTGAGAAACATTGGCTGGGAAACAGGTAGAAGTCTTTGAGAAAGTGCCTGTTGCTGCACTGCAGTAGCAAAAAGCACTAAGTGGTCCTTTGGAAACTGGAAGTAAGTCTGTTGTTTACTGCCTAATACTGATGGTGCTGCATTGGAATGCTGATACTGTAATGCTGCATAAAACTCTGATGCCGATATCTTAAAATATTTTGAATTTTCCCGAAAGGTGGAGGCAGCTTGTGATAGTCTTGGCTTATTCAGCTTATCAAAGAGATTGGGAGTAATTATACTGTTGAATTACAGCTGCAGAGAGAATATCTTGGATAGTAAGAGGTTCCTAAAGAGAAGACCCGATATAAATATTCAGACCGCAAACTGAAACTATGAATTCAAATTAAAAATGCAAGTTCAACTGAATGTAGTTTTTACTGTTGGTTATTACTTCATTTTGTAGGTTTTCTTGTCTGCAAGGCAGGATAGAGTGCCTTTTAAAAACAGATGAGCCTTGTGAATAAGGGAAATACTGTATTGAGAAATCCTCGTTTGCCTGAGATAATTGAATGTGAACATGCACGGCAGTTCTGGTGATCTGCCTCAATGCTTAAGTGCCCAGCTTCTTCAGGAATTGTTCAGTATTTCAGGACATGTAATTTTGGTTCTGAATAAAATGCTTTGAAAGGGGAAGGAAATGTTACCAAAAGACTGTGAAATATTTCAGTATTCATCTGTGGAGAAAGGTTAACACGAATCTCAATTTACAGGCAAAGAAACTAGGTGTTCTAGTAAGATACGTCTTTAGGCTTGATCATCGTAGTTTCAGTCCTCTCTGAATGAATACCCAGTGTACCTTGTGGAGCTCTTCTGATGGCTTGCAGTAGGTGACAATGTCAGCCTAAAAGTCTAAAATAAGATGCAAAATTTATGTGAACCCCCTTTAGAGGAATGGGTTGGCTGTTGCAGTTGGCCGAGAGCAGCCCTAATGAACCTTGCTGTTACCGAGCGGTGGCTCCGAGAGCCGCTTCCATCTGCACCACCCCATTTTACAGAGCAAGAGCCTGCTAAATCTCTCGTGGAGCAGTAGTGGTCAGCTTTCAGGGAGGGTACTGGGCTCTGCTTCAGAAAACGCAGGCGGCTTCTGGAGATCTAGCCCATAATATATGTGGTAAAGCTGATACCACAACAACATGCGTCTCCTTTCTGCTTTGATTTTTGTGTCTCAGGAGGCATTTCAGGAATCCTGTGACTTTTGATGGCATCAGTAAATCAGATACCATGCTGACAGAATTTTACTGGAATGTAAACAGGCATTTAAAATAACAATGTCTGTATAGTGTTTATTGAGGAATACAGTGCAGGTATAGCTCTTAAAGTACACGGAATGTTGAACTGCTGTGAATGTTTCCTTTCAGTGATGTTGGTAAGCTGGAACTGTGATTGTTTTCCATGTTAATGAAAATAATTAAAAATATTTATCATGAGATGACCTTACTTCCCACTCCTCTTTCCAAACAGCATGTGTTTTTGGTGTTGAGGTGAGCCAAGAAGCTCTACCCAATGTAGGGGAAAGGGGAGGAATCTCTCTGTATAGTAAAATTTAGCTGATAAGGGATAATGAATCACCTTTAACTCAGCTCTGCTGAGTAGTAGCTGATGTGGGGAACTGCAGGCTGGTCAGCCTCATCTCAGTCTCTGGGAAGAGTATGGAGCAAATCCTGGAAACATCTTTCAGGAGGCACTTGAAGGACAGGCAGGTCATTGGGAGCATTCACTATGGGTTTACCAAGGGAAGATCATCCCTGACTAACCTCATTCCTTCTGTGATGAAACAACTGGATCCCTGAATGAGAAGAGAGCAATTTTGTCATTAACCTTAACCTTAAGCAAGGTTTTTGATGCAGTCTCCCGTTATCATCCTTGCAGCCAAACTGGGCAACAAGGCAAATGTAGGTGAAAAACCAACTGCTGTCTGGCTCAAAGGATAGTAGTTAAATACTAACCGGTGGCCCGTTACTCTGTGGTTGTCCTTGGGAGTCGATACTGGGGACAATACTGTTTAGCAATTTCATCAACCACCTGGATGATGGGATGGAATGCACTCGTCAGACTTGCAGATGACACCAGATTGATACTTTGGAGGGCACAGCTGCGGTTCAGAAGGACCTCAGTAACCTGAAGGAAAGGGTTCATTGAAACTTCAAAGTTCAACAGAGACAAATGTCAAGTCCTGCATCGGGAATGTAATAACCCCGTGCAACAGTACAGGCTGGAGAGCAGCTCTGCGGAAAGGACCAGGGGTCCTGGTGGGCTTCATGACTGTGAGTCAGTAGGGTGGGCTTGTGGGGATGACAGCTCATCGTGCGCTGGCTTGTGGATAGCTGTGGGACGTGCCAGTCGCATCTGGAATACTCTGTGCAGTTCTGGGCCTCTCGGCAGAAGACAGGTTGAACTGAAGGAAGCTCACTGGAGGGCTGCTGAGATGGCTGGGGGCTGGAAAGCGTGACAAATGTGGACAGGCCGAGGGAATTGCGTTTATTTAGCTTGAAGAGGAGGCTGAGTGGGGATTAACTGTCAGTCTTCCAGTTCTTTAAAAGTGGCTATCGGAAAAAATGGAGCCAGGCGCTTCAAAGGGACGTGGCAAAAGGCCAATACAATGGTCGTGAGTTGCAACAAAGGAAATTCCTACTGCACATTCTGGGGAGAGGGATAAAACCTTAGTGGAAGCGATGCAGCACTGGAAGAGGTGTCCAGAGAGGCCATGGAGTCTCCATCCTTGGAGACTGTCAAAGCTTCAGTGAACAGTCCCCCGACCAAGCTGACCCAACCTTTAAACTAGGTCTGCTTCCAGTGCAGTGTTCAATTAGGCGAGCTCCAGAGATGCCTTCCAACCTGAATTATTCAATGATAACAGAAGTATAATTCTACTGAAAGGTCTCGGGGATGTTGTTGCCATCTCTTACCTGGAAGTTCTGATGCCTCAGCCTCAGCTTTTGGAGGGGGAAATTACAGTCCTATGTTTACATAATCTGCATTTTTCCAAGGTCAGAATTCATATTTTTAGCATGCCTATTTCAGACAGTCTTTATCCAACTTACTGAGATTTTACTATGCAAATGCCCTTCTGTTTGCAATCCCAGCAGCACCACTGCATTTTCACCAAACAGATCCACGTGTGTGATCTTCAGCAGGCTAGCAGCTGGTCAGAAGCAGTGGAAGATGATGCAACTCACTGAATCGGCATGTTCTGCTTATTCTGATCTTGGCTATCCCTGCATTTGTTCAGGATACCTCGTTTCACCTACCGTACTCTTCCTGTAAGATCACCTTTGGGGAGGGGGTACCAAAGCTTATGCACCGATATCTTCAAAGTCCAATGCTATGTCCCAGGTTCAGGCTAAGTTCATTTCTAGGAGTAGCCCATATACCCCTTCAATTAGCATAAACGGACAAGGGCAGTCAAAGGTCAAGAGAGGTTCAAAATAGCATAACCTCTTTTTGCTAGTGTTCCCAAATGTTCTTAATCCTGCAAAGTTCTCCAAGCTGTCCTTGCCATCGTGTTCACTAGACAATTGTAAAAGTCAAAGAACAAGGCCTGGCTTGATACAAGGGAAGTTAGAAATCGAGCGGCTGAGAATAGGTAGCATTGTTGCTTAAAACAGGAGAAATAATTGATTTATGTTATGGTGGCCAATTAGGCTGTAAAGTGAAAAACTCTTAAAGAAACCCTGTGGCTTCAAGGGAGCTTTTTGCTCTGATTTCTGCTCAGCAAATAGGGGTACCCCAATAAAGGTCATCAGCTCCATGAGCTAAATTATTAATTCCTTTCATGCCACTCAGGGCTTGTAAACAGTATATAATACAAGAAAACAATTGGCACTGTTCACTTACTGGGCAGAGGAGAGGTCAGAGGGTAAATAGTTGTATTGGCAGCAGCTGTTCTTCATAGCTGAGCAGACTTTTGTCCTTTTCATCTTTTAGAGCAAACCAGTTTCCAAAAATCTTAGCTGGTTGTTAATCCATATCTCTTCTCTCTTAGCTGAATTGTTTTTAGGAGTTTAACGTGTTGCATATAATTATGAAGATAAAAAGGGCTGGAGGGGAGGGTGAGGGGTTATGGATACGAGAACAAAACCAGCATTGCCATGTTTCATAACGAGCTGTTTGAAATTTTTTTAATATTAATTTACATGGATGAGAGAAATTTTAAAATCCACCTATTCAAGGCAAGTTGTAGGATAAGTACTTGTGCTTTTATGTACTTCATAAAAATTTGAAGTATGATTTTGAGATTAATAGGTTGTAAATACCCATCCGCCAGTAGCACAAGAACAGGAACGTTGAGGTGTTACTACTCTTCTGATACTGTAGGCTTGCCACGTTCCGCCTTCACACCTTCTGTGGGTTCTCGGCCGCGCCTGGTTTACAGCAGCACTTGACAGGACGTGGAGGCAATTCTCATAACGTCAAACTTGGACAGCCGGACGGCTGTGTCTGCAGTGTTAGCCTTGGTGACTATATTGGAAACAGTAATTCAAATATCTAACTTCAAGTGTGAACTGAAGTTATCCTTTCCAAGCATCGCTAGGAAATGCTGTTACACTTCTGTTGTTTACAGCCTTTAAGGTGGCATTACAGGGAACGGTCTAAAACTACAGGACTTAAGAAACCTACGCTGGCTCTCTAAATGCTTACCACTCAAATTTCTGTTCAGAAGGCACATGTGTTATTTGGTTGCTTTTTGAATGATACTTGATAAACTATTCCAGATGTTTGCAGGTGTAGCTTACTACAGTAAGTGACTCTTCCTTACACAATGGCTTCTCAAGCGGTTCCGACTGCCGCTGGCCGCTCGGAGCCTGCTCCTTGCCATCTGGCTGGCTGGTGGGGCAGTTGACCTCTTTTTGCCAGAGAGCAGCAGGTAACCTTTAAATGACCATCTGCTAATCTGTTACTTCAACCTTTCTGAAAGCTGAGTTGTGCTCAGTACTGATATTTACACTGGCTAAATCTTGCCACTCAGAAGAATAAAAGTAACTTTAACGCCGTACTTACTTTTTGGGTTATTTTGGCTATATGTGAAAGCATATGCAGCTTTAAGTGGGAAAAAGTACAAAACTCACTCGAGGTATCTGAAATTGCTGTACTGCACATGAAGAATCTTTTTTACTTATAAAAATGTTTATAGTGTACGACCTGCTAGCTCTTTCAGAAGGCTAGCGATTCCCACACTAGGGAGACTATAGTATTAAGGTGGAAAATAGGAAGATGCAAAATCAGTTTTTTTCCTCTAAGCGTACCAGAGACCTGTGAAGTGTACTCCAGGGTGTGACTGTCAGAAATGCCGCAGTCTAGCATGTCGCATGCAGCTTTCTGAACATTGGTGCAAGATCTGCAAGGAAGAGCCAAGGGAGATTACAAATTAATGTCTAAATATTCTCGGCAGTAAATGTGTTGATAATTCAATGGAGAATAGGACAGGAATAACCCAGGGCATTTCTGAATAAATCTGCCATTGTGTGTGTTGCTGTTCTTGACTGTGGCTGGAATTCCGCATGTTAAACTAAAGCTGCTAGCTTTGTGTAGCAACACTGAGTAGGCTCCTAAGCAAAGTGTTTGCTAGGTGTGGCAGGAAAGTGTGGCAGGAGGATTAAGTTAAGGTAAGCATTGTGCTGTGTCTGCTCTTCACGTTCTGCAAAAATGGTCTGTTAAAGTGTTTACATTTGTTTGTGGCTTGGCTAATTAGAGCAGAACTTTGCACTTTTCAGTGTAAACAGTGGTCTTTGGGGAACTGCCTGCTGCCGAATAAATGGGAATTGTAAGAATATGAAATGCAGGATTTGGACTGACAGCAAACCCTGGCTGTGGGCTGAAGTTATGCTTCTGGGACTGTATTCTGTGGTTAGGAATGTAAACTCGTAGCATGCGTTTATTGGGTCTTAAAGCTAAATGAGAATTATAGAATATATAATTATGTGGCATCTACTAGCATCAGAATGATGGAGATGGAGACTGATTTGACTTGGGTGTTTGTGGTGATGTGCTAAGAGTGAACGTGGGTTTTTTTGACCAAGAGATCAAGCCCCAAAGAATGTATCTTTGTTTTACTTAATCTTAGGTTAGAGCTGACCCTGTTACTGGAAGATGGTTCTTTCCTGGTTTGCGTCCTGGAAAGGTGGACCCTTCCCAAAACGCAGAGGGCGTCTGGCATTTGGTTCAGATCACGTTCTGACTTTGGGGGTTTTTCATTGGCAAAATGCAGGAAGGTGGTTCTCTTTCTTCTTTCAGATGTTAGAAAATAAAGCTTTTGGAGTGTCTCGTATTTAAAGACACTTGTTTCTGACACTGCTCCAGATCAAAGGCATGAAAAATGCTGGCATTTGGAAAGGGATTTCTCTTCCTATCAGGAATCTTTTGAAGGTGCACTGGACACAGATGGGAGATTGTCATGTCCTTTTAGTCCACAGTAATGCTCTGCTTACAAGCTGATACTGTGTACACTTTAAAGCTGACATAAGTCAGAATTTCTTTGTGCTGGAAATTGTTCTGAATTGATATTCTCAAACCATCGCAAGTTACACATTACCAATATGACAGCTCAGAAAAGTAGATCTGCAGATAATGTGTATGAGAGAAGCATCTTAAAAGAGGGAAGGATGACACTGTTAAAAATTAACTGCTTCTCAAAGCAGCTTCCTCAGGTCATCAGAGATACACATATTCAATTTAAATGTAGATGAAAGTTTTCAAAACTAAAGACTTCTTGGTGACATGCACATCACAACTTTCTCATTTTCACTTTCCCATTAGCTACAGATGTGGAGCAGATGAGTTCTTCCTCTCCTGTCCTTCCTATGAACTCCGTGGGCAGTAAGTACCCCTTTTTCTTGCCACATGTGATAACGTGGACTTTCTCATTCTGAGATAATCCAAAGATATGAATTCATACTTCATGGTAGAGACTTTGAGAAGTTGTAGAGCTAATGCTTACTCGTGGAGGTGAGGATTCCCATATCAGTTGTTGACCAGATCTTTCTCACAAAACTAGCATAGACCAGGTCTGTACATCACTATTTACAGGAGCAGAATGTAGGTTGTGTAAGATCTTTTGCCACAAAAGCTGTATCAGTGAAAGCTGTAAAGCAGGTGTCTGTTAGTGATATAAACACCTGAGGTGCTGGTAAATTATGTTGACATAAACGTATCTAAAGTGTTTCAGTATTATACTTGGAAATTTATAGCCTGGACTTTCTCATGAAACTGAAAGCAGTTGGTGAAATCCTCTCCAATTTCACTGTAATTCTGGGCCTGTAACTTTGAGACAAAAAATCTGAGCTGCTGGACACCTACAATAATATGAATTAAGAATTCTTTCTTAATACTCCATCTAGTGGTACGTGGTGGCTGGAAGGACCAAATGCCTTTTGTCGATTATAATCCACTAGATGGCAACAAGTCCTTGTCAGACTTGGGGAATTTACAGGCATAAATTCAAAACAATTGTGTTCGTAAGAGAGGGATGAGCTCTGTGCAAGTTTCATTTAAAGCAACTTTTCATGTCTTTTGGAAACTCTCTGGAGTTTTCAAATGTGGCAGACTATTAACTGACAGCTCATTTTAAAAATAAAACTCAGATGTTCAGAACTGCTCAAAGCCTTCCAGAGTCAGGACACTGTCCTTCCCACACATGTCATCAAGCTGATGGACTTGCACTTACTTTTATTGGAGAACTTTGAAGCTTTGGAGAACTGTGGTTCCTCTACAATAGGAGTATATGGTTCCTTCCTTTATAATGAGAACAGTCATGTGGAATGAATGTATAGTAGGCTCTGAGTTGTAAACATGTGTGCAGTTACCTGTTGATTAATAAAGCACTCTTTTTGTAGGCATCTAGCTAGGTTTTCATGTAGTTGATCACTTTCATGTGGAAACAGGAATTGCACATGCATATGTAGAATAATTTAAGTTGCTATTTAGACACATGTATAGTCTATGAAGATATATTGGCTAATACTCTGAACCTTTGTAGCCTGACACAGCTCAGATTTACTGCATTCAGGCCTCTCGTGCATTAAAAGGTACTACAGCAAAACTAAATTTTCCACAGTATGCTCACATCAGAATGTATCTGCCAAATCCTAAACCCAAGGCTGTGCAACATGAGCTGAATGACCCTCTCTTTTTCCCTCAAATAACTGTATATTATTGCTAGTCTGAATTTGTCTAGCTACAGCTTCCATGTCTGTTATCTTTTGCTGAACTGAAAAATGCTTGTCAAACTTCTGTTCCCTATGAAGATATTTATATAAACTTTTTATAAACTAAATAAACTGAGCTCCTGGAGTTCTTTTGATGTCTTCCTGTCTTTTGATCAACCGCCCCTCCAGTGCCGGTGGGCAGGCTGAGCTGCAGCAGCCAGCGCATGGGCACACGCTGGTGGGCTGCCGGGGTCCTGCCAGCGGGTTGAAGGGCCGGGCGGACAGCTGGGTGGCAATGTCCTTAAAGTGCTGCCGCAAGCTTAGCTGTCGCTGGCCTGCCAGGGCCTCCGGGTGTTGATAGATGAGCCCTGGCAATTCCTGCTGGGGCAGTTCCGAGACCTCTCCAGCCCCAGCTGTCCAACTTCCGTAGCGGTGGCAGCACTGAACGTGCTGGTGCTCAGCGTCATCCTGACATGTTCACTTTGGCTGATGTCCAGGGCAGGCGGTTCTGCAGGGTGGTGATCTCTGGTAGGGAGCAAACAGTTGGTGCCAGAAATATCTAAAACTTCCCATGCATGGATTTTCAAAAATTCTGAACGCATCTGCTAACCTGTCTTCCCCTAGTAAGATTTTTCCCTTGCTGTCTCCTTACCAAACATGATTAAAGCAAAAAACTTGAGCGTTTGTATTTACAACACAGTAGAAAACTGAATTCTTAGGCTTATTTGAGATCTTGGAGTGTCTGCTTGAGCCTTTTGCTTGTCATGCATTAGCAAACAGGAGGGGCGGCCCCTTTACTGCCATTTTTCCTGTTTGTCCGAAATGACTTATTCGGAGTAATTGCAGTGAATTATTTTCACATTTCCTTGCAGTAAAGATGGACACCTTTGTCAGGACTTTGGTATTTTGTATTTTCTTTTGTATTTTCATAGAGGTATATGTGGGGAAAACCAGTAGGCTGAAATGTCTGTTTAAAATAATACACAAGTGCTTTCTTGTGCATCAGGTAAGATGCCACTAGAAAAAAATCCAAATTGTGCACTCTGACTTTTGAATGAGCCCTTCGCTGTCAGGCTGGGGGAGAGGGGAGATTTTTTTTTCTAAAGCCCCAGTTTTGCAAAGAGTTCAGTCCGTTTAGCTTGTAACTGAACTCAGTAGAGCTGTTCCTGTATAAAATTGAACAAGTTTAAGTCTTTTAGCAGAACAAGCAAAGAGGGATTTCTTTCGAATATTCACCTAATTGGAGTTAGTAACTCCTTAGTAAGCTGTTCTGACTTGAACTGTAGAGCAAGCATAGGGAGACAGTTACTGTGGGATATCAGCACAGCATGTCTGAACAGGCCGCTTTAATGTAATCCCATAAGCAACTGGGGGAGTAAACAAGGCATAAGAAAAGCATGCGGACCCTTTGTTGCACAGTGGATCCCTGTTCGGTCACGTCCTGCGCTCTCCTCGCTGAGCACGGTGTTTTGGAGATGCGTCGCACCGCAGCCTCTGCAACTGCTGCAGCACGCTGTCCAGAGAGAGCGGCATTCCTGGGCACAGGTATGTCATGCGAATCATTTAAAAATACCTGGAGCAGCTCAAGAGGCGGTGGTTCTCTGTCTCCAGGCAGTAGGTGTCTGATCCTCCCTGGACACCCACAGGGCAGGAGGGTCCCTGCCTGTCCTAGGCAGGCAGCTCCAGCGCTCACTTGCCTTCCTCCTGCACAAAGCTTTTCTGACCCGAATCTTTTCCACTGTAATTGAAGCTTGCCCTGCCTACCACAGCAGTGAAGGATGCTCTCTGCAGCAGCATCTTAAACCACTGAGAATCTTCTGCTTTGCCCCCTCCCATTCTTATCCCTTTCAATCCGAAGCCCAGCCACTTCGGTCCTTTGTCGTCTCTCACTGATGGCTTCATAGGACCCAGTGTTGTTCCGTAGCTTGTCTCGCTCGGGAGGAAGTTTCATTTCCTATAACCAGGTAAAGCTTAGGTTTACGCTTTACTGATAGTAAAAAATACAGATTTACCAAAGGACTATATAGTTAGGTGTCACTTTTATTAAAATTGAGTTGATCAACTGTTCTGCCCCTTTAAAAAAAATCACCTGCAGTTCTTAAGAGTTACATCATGCTTTTGGCGCTCATATTTAACCTGGGCTAAATAAGATCACTGCAAGTTATCCAAAGAACTTCTAAGGTGTCTAGGAAAACAAACTGAAATATCTTTCAGTCAATATTTAAAACAGTAGTGTGGTAGGGCTCAGTGCCTTCCAGTGTGCGTAGCTGGCTGGAACTAACTCTGGCTTCCCCGGACCTGACTGTACTGCAAAGCTCCTTGCTGCTTCTGATTAAGTACTCCGGGTCTGCCCTGCCCTGCAACTCCCTTTGGCTGATGAAGCAGCTCCGATACCTGCCCAGAGCACGGGGAGATCCCAAGCCCTGACGGAGAGGAGGAAAGGGGGGTGGCAGGGAAGGGTTCCTAGCAGGACCACATCACACTGCAGAGTCCAGCGCGGTGTAAAGTCCTTCAGGAGTATCTGTCACAAGCACAAGGTGGCTTGGCAACAGAGACTTTGAGGATCTGGGGAAAGAGGGATAGGAAAAGGGCTGTTGTTTTCACCCGTAGTCCTCCGAAACGTGACCCCTTCCCAGGCCAGGAAGGTTCTTGTTCAGTAGTAATGGGACGGCTTTGCTGCGTGACGCCGAGCGTGCTGCGAAGGGTTACGATGGTGCTGTCCGTGGAGGTGGCTCTGTTGCTATCGCTTATGTGCTGTAAAACAATGAATTTGGTGGGTGGCCGAAACATGAACAGTGAAATGTGACTAGGACTAACAACCTGATAACGCTTGTCAATATAGAAGTGCATTTTCTCTTTGTGTTTCTTCTGGTATTTTCTTGATACAGATGGACCTGTCTTGGCTTTAACTTCAGGAAGAAGAGCTGCTATAGTAGCAGCTCGCTGTCATCTTTCAGTTGAAAATACTGGGATGAAGATCACCCGGCTGGAGTTGCTCGTGGAGTATAACCTCTGACAGGAGTTTGGTTTGTAGGTGTGGAGAAGCATTTCTGGTGTGTTGCCTTTGCAGATCCCTCTTGCTGTGTGGCTAGAGGCTGGTTTTCAGGGTTAGGAAGAGGAAAGGTGTCAAAAAAAGTCACTGGGAGCCAACACCACAGCTTTACAGCACAAACGATATCAGTGCTCCAACTAAAGAATTCCAGTTAAACCTTCATTTGTGCTGTAAAGCTGTGGTGGAAATTACACATGATGTTCAAATTCATAGTATAATGAGAAAAAATAGAACTTACTGAGTTTGCACAAGTAAAACTTTCTTTAAAAAAAGCATTTCACAGCAAAAATATACCTAGTACAAGATACTATTTTTAATGTGCTTCAGTAAGCAGTACAGACTTGTACAGAAATGCACCTGACAGTCGTTGATCAGGTTTCTGTGTTGAAAACAGAAGGCTTTTCGTATTCTTTATAAAGTATTCAACGTGGAAGCACCTTCTCTTGAAGCTGATAAAAACCAAGGAGGACTACTAATTCAGTTGACACTCAGGGTGGATTGTGATTTTCCTCTGTTTAGAAGAACACCACCACCTCAGCAGACAAACAGACTTCATAGACTTGTGAGGGTCCCAGGCACTGCACGAGTGTCTGGGGGGCTGGATCTTTCTTGCGCTGCTGCAGAAGCTCTTATAATATTGAAGAGGAGCTTGTTCTCACAAAATGAGATGCCTGGCATGCTTCATACAGTTAGTATGCCTCAAAAAATGTTGTGTTTGTGCCCTGATACAATGTCTGCTTTTCTACAAGGAATACTTATTTTAGCTGGAATTTACTATTGTGTAAGACGTTCATCTTCCCAGTGGCTGTCAGGTGGCAAAGAGCACCCATGCTCACGAAGGAGCTGGATGACGTGTCCTGAACTACTTTGGTGAGATAATGGCAGAGCTATGGACCTGCCTTACACAGTTATTGGGAGGCAGAACTTGAATACAGTGCTTCTTCAGCAAAAAGTCACTTTTCTGCTGGCAAGACACCCCAAGGTGTGTGACTGCACAGTCTCTTAGCTAGCTGGTCCGCAGTTTGCATTCATTGATCAGTGAGTTGATAGAAATGAAAACCCACCGACAGCAATGAATGTTGATTGCAGCCATTAGATGCTAAAGATGTGCAGCACTGTTCCTTCAGACTGCTCTGCTGTTACTGCGTTTTCACATAGAATAGTACTGCAGTCGTCTTGACCTCAGGACATACAACTATTTTAGGGCTCCTTAAAAGCTTTGTGACTTCCAGAAAGTACACTTCCACAGGGAGAGTAGTAGAAAAACACTCTTCAGCTTAGAATCTACCTTAAAAATATGATATAAATTGCCTCTTTTTGGTAGAGGTGATTTATTTTGCTTGGTTATTCCACTTATACTACAGATTCTTGCGGTCAGGAGTATCTGTTTTATAGTTTACATGGTTCTTGACTCTGTGTACCCCAAGGGTTTGAAAATGGTGCATTCACTGAACCTCCCCTATTCTTGCTTTTAAATTCTTTTCCAAAAATTCTCAAGCACATTGTCCTGTCTAACTCGGTGAGGGCTGGGCCTTATCCTGGCAGTATTTGTATTGCACCACTACAAGAGACGTTCTGCTTAAAAGCATTTATCAGAGAATCCTAGAACGGTTTGGGTTGGAAGGGACCTTAAAGGCCATCTCGTTCCAGTGATGCCACGGGCGGACACACCT
>JANZLQ010000055.1:19493193-19507661 GCA_026212715.1 Elanus axillaris | reverse complement strand
CCCCACCACCCCCACCCCCCCGCGGGGGGGGGGTACACCCATAACTATAAACCAACAAAAGTGAGAGCGGGGTGGGGGGATCGACTTCTTACTGGAGTACATAATGTCTGGTTTTATTTGTACGGCTCCTACCCCCTCTCTTCTTGACCGTGGGTTTTTAAAGGCTTTATTTGTGCCAACTGCTTGGTTGAACTACGGCTGACCCTTCAATGGCAGGAACATCTTCCTGGGCAGGGCTGCTGGGGAGTGGGATGGGGATTGCTCACCATGCTTCTTCAGTCGCTCGGTTCAGACTGGATTAACTTGACCCTAGAATGTTTTTTGCATTGGCTGCAGCCTCTTTACCCAATGGTTTCTTCCCTCTGCTCACTAACTTGTCTGATACTTAGAGTTACTGAGATGTGGCCCTACGTGCTGCAAGAAACTCGTTGGTAAATCCTCTAGAGTTGTGTCTGTGGCAGCTGAAAGCATGAAAGGGTATCACTGAACCACCAGTGAGTCTGTATGCCATCGGCAAGTTAAGAGAGGCATTTAGTGCTGGACTTCAACCGCTTGTTTAAAGTCGGATTCCTCCATTCCCTGTAGTGGAGATTGAGCAGCCTGGCATTCAGGGGTATGGGAAATCCTGCCCAGAGTAAACCACTGCATGAGAAGTCCTTCTGACGCTTGGATCATTTTTAATGACATCTAGAACGTTACTGGAGCAGCTTAACTGCGTGTTTTAAACTGAAAATGGAAATGTCTGCCTAAGGATGTACTGGTTAGAATAAAGGAATTGCATTATCTTTCCCCTGAAAAGCAGCAAAAGGGATTTACTCTCTTTAAATCTCTGTATTGCATCTGTCTAATTATCGTCACTTTTCCACCTGGCTTGCATGATTTGAGAGAGAGGAATTATTTGCAGCTTGTTTGTTAAAAATCAAATCTGCTGCTACGTCTGACATAACTTTGCTGTAAGTGAAGCTGAGCCTACAGTTAGTGGGGATAATTTATCACTTAAATTCTGGAGACTTGCTTTTAATTGAGAGTATTTTCTCATATCGTAGGGACTGTTAAATGTCTCTCTGAATATCCTGAGCCGACACGTGTACCTTAACAGTAAGTGTATTGTCTAGTAAAGTACTTGAAACAATCTACTACATTGAGTAAGTTGTCTGAGAGATGAGCTTGCTCCCAGAATAGAGTTTTGTAGTCGTGCATAAATGGACTGATTTTAATGGTATCATTAAACATCAACTGATAGTGAAAATCAAAAGAATTCTCTGAGAATTAGTCTCACCTTTTTCTTGCCATCTTTTTGGAGGAGGAGCTGGTGGAAAAAACAAAGAAAATTTGAATTAATAACAAGCAATGCTCAGCCGCAAGTGTTAAGACTCATGAGTGTCCCAGTGTGAAGGGTGACTACATGTGCTAGGTATAACATCAATCAAGGAAACTCAGTTCAAGTCAACCATGAGATTTTGGTTTTAACAAATGAAAACAGTCTGTTTATATTGAAAGTACATTGTGAGAGAGGCTTTTTCCTCAGTTCGCTACTTCTTCTTTTGTACCTCTGTTGACCTTCGACTTGGTAAACTTCATCTCCTCATTTCAGGATTTGAGAGCTTGAATTTCTTCTGAATGTTAAAAACAAACTGTACGTGTTATTTCTGTATCCTGGCTGCATGTTCCTTCCCTCTTGCAAAATTCAAAGCTCTCCATCAGCTAGATTTTTGGACAGATTCTGAAATGATAAAATAATTCTCTGGAAACTAACTGGGCAATATGTGCAAGGCTCAGGGTAGAAAAAGATGAAATCTTTACAACTGTTCTGTTGTTGGAAGTTTTACCCCCAGAACTGCATACAAAATCCATGCTCTCTTTCCATTCTCCAAGTCCTTTCTCTCTCTGGGGAGGGTGAGTGTGGGTGTGTATGTACATACATACTTATGTATAGATCTATATAGTGAAGGAAACTTGAGAGGATTATCCCCTTCCAGTAAGAGCCATGTGAAAACTACAGTAGTGAGTGCTACTACCTGCACAGAGATGGGATTACTCTTCCACATAGTCCTAGCACTTTCTCCTCTTATTGTTGCTCAAGTGATTGCCTGTGTCTTACCACAAAATAGGTCATGTCATTTTTCATCTATTTTCTTCCCTACTGAAGTGTCTTTATGCTTAATGGAAGCCTGGGCAGTGGGGAGCAAAGCACCCACGACAGCTTTGAGCTGGGTGAGCAGCGGGCAGCTAGAAAAGTCTGTACTGAATGACTTGCCTGAGCCTACTGTACGAGAACTTTCTTGCATTAGTGTGGCAGAACTGGTAAGATGCTGCTGACGCCGTTACTCTGTGGCCTGCTTAGTTTGGTCTGACAGACCCCGAAAGTTACTCTCTGCCATGAATCTTCAACATACCTTCCTCTCAGACTTCGCCTAGCGAGCACTGAAACCAGCCCGTAGTTGACAGTTGCCACCTCTATTGTTACTGCTTAATTCTTATTTTCTGTTATGGAAAAGGCATTAAGTGGACCTGACACCTTCCCTGGGTGCTAAAGGCAGTCAGCCATGGGGCATGGGTCTCTGAAAGCCTGGCCTTGGTTAGCTCTGTATGTGGAAAGCCTTAAAAACTGGAATCCCTGTGAGGTCGTCGGTGTAGTGACGTGAATCGGGGAGGCAGTGGGTTGCTGGAGTAGAACTTTACAATGAAAAAATATTGTAGATTCAGAGCACGTGGGGTCTCCTTTCAACTTCCAGTGGAGAGAATGGGTTTCTGTATGAAGAAAATGGTTTCCTCAAAATATGCATACAAACCCTGAAACAAAGAGGCTGCTAACCTGTTAATTGTCTGAAGTACGGGGACAGGATTTAGCGCTCTGTGTATTTATGGTGCCTGAACAATTCCTACACCCTAATTCAATCGTTCTATTAGTTCCTCACAATAAGGCTTTTATTTATAGCAGGGCAGGAATCCTAATGGCAGTGCCCTAAGGTGTCACTAAATAAATTTAACATATGTATCTGGTAATAAAACAGCTATGCCTTCCCTTCCACCCCCCGTGCCAGAGCTGTGCCATAGCTGTGACTTGCACACCTCCCTCGTAACTCCAGCGTATGGAAATCGGGTCTGAGATTGTGCTCGGCACTCCACACAGTGCCTGCCTTGAAGCATCCATGGAAATGCCACGGGCGAGCGTGTTTACTTTGTCCTGTAACAAGCTTTAATTGTACTACAAAAATGTGTTTTCTTTGTAGATGTAAATGACTTCAGCAGTGTAAGCATGCAAGTACACCTTGACTAGACAAAAGGGAGACAAGAACACGTAATCGCTGGCAGTATTTTTAGTTATTGCTGCTGTTGCACTGAAATTTGGGCAAGCATTTAAGAAGCAGTGCCATGGCCAAACACTTCAGATTCAGCCGTCTTCTACAACTAGCACTGGAGATTATTTTTTTAAACTGTCCAAAAGCTCCCTGGACCGACTACTACTTGACAAGTCTTGGGACTACATGAAATCAGGGGACAGTTACCAGTCTGTTCCATTTGCCCTTTTAAAACATAGTGCTGTGACAGTGATCCTAGAGAAAATCAATGCAGAGCTCTTCTGGGATCTGAGAGAAATGCTGTTAATACCAGTTTCCAGTGATTTATGCAGGACTTATCAAGTTATTTGGATCTGATTTTGAGTTGACAAGCTTGCTTGTGGATGCAACATACCCTAGACTTTTGTAAGGTGTTTGACTTAATACTGTATGACAACTTAAACTGGTATGATACAAATTTGCTGTGGCAAATGTTAAAAGGATTAAAAAATGACAAACGGGTAGGTCTCGGCGCAGTGCTGAGCGGGAACTTGATCCAGCTGGTGCAGTCTCAGAGTGAGTGTTTGCCCTGTCCTGAAACATTGCTGTTACTGGCCTGGGAGAAACACACTATCAGATGTTAGCAGGTTTGGGGGTTTTTTTTAGACAGAGAAGTGACACAAGTCTGTATCTCTAGATAAATCAAGCATAAGCGACTGCTTTGGTGTAGCCCAATGCAGAGTTATATGTTTGGGAACAAGGAATATAGACCATGTGTGAACATAAAGGACTCCACTGTATGAAGTGGTACTTGCTAGGGTAGATAATTAACTGCATGTGTGTGCACAATCTGACTTTTACTACTGTGCAAACAATGAAATATTGAATAGGAACAGAGGCTGTTGCATCTGCTTTTAGTTCTTCTGTAACTGCTGAAATGATACTTTGTCCAGTTCTGGTACAGACTGCCCTAAAGACATCACTGAGCTGAACAGGTTTCTGAAAAGATGAGAGCAATTAAACAATCGGAAAGGCTGTCACCAGTAAAATAAAGTTCTCTGAAGCAAACCAGTGAAGGCTCGGGAGTTTTGTCCTGTCTGTTAGTATCTTCAACTGCATAAATGAGCCACACAGAGCAGAGCAACACTGCCTTGGCCTTGGTAACGTGTCTGGTTCTGCAGGGAGAAAGCAGAACCTTGAAGATGGGTGTTAGCAGGGAAAAATGGTTTGACTTGCTCTTCCTTGCAAACTTCCGTTTCAAGAGCATATGGAAGAGTGGAAAGCTTTTTTTGAACTACGGGGAGGTGATTTTGCAACAAAACAAATTATATTACCTACTCCTTGTTCTTGGGAAATACCGGACTAAGTCTCCGCGAGCGATTTTAGCAGAAAAGTAAAACTATTTCGGTTTTGATTCTTGTTGCCAAACATGATAAAATAAGGCATTTATGAATGAGCTAGTCTGGATGTTCTTGAAACGTGACATCCCAGGTTGAGTAACCAGATGCCCTCTAATTTTTTAAGCTCTTTACTGAACTTTTTCCAAGCCGCTGAAATAGGTGCATTTTTTAAACAAAACTTGTTTTACCTTTCTAGAACAACCCCACGAGCTCTCAGAACCAAACCCCCATCTCCTGTCACCTGCTCAAGGAAGTATTTGTCAAATTTGCTTGTAGTGAGAAGGGCAGCTGGGGCTGGAAGACGCTACCACTGTCAGAAGCTTTCTTGCTGACCTACTTACACAGGACCGATCGCACTGGATTAGACTCCAGCTCACTATCCTGTCTCCAGAGTTGTTTTTGTGAAAGGTGGAGGGATCAGACGCACGGTTTTGCAAGACCTGACTGCCTCTTCACCAAATTTTCCAAAGGACTAAGTACAATTTCACCCGGGCAAACTGGGGAGGAGATAAGGAGCTCCTTCAGGATGGTAACAGCTTTCCAGCACCCCAAGGGTGGCGTAAGGGATGTTTTTCTGAGTAGACCCAGCAGGGATGGTTTTTGGAGCAAGCTGCATTTATGAGCTGTTTGTACCTGCAGCGTACTTGGAACGAAAATGACCTCAGCCCAGGATGTCTTAATAATAAGCGTATCTTCATCTCGTTTCACGTAACTTCAGAAATTGTCTTTGTTGTTGGGGAAAAAACTGCCTTCGTGTTTGGGACCGTTATTGAATTGTAGCTGTTGGCTGCAATCAATAAAGCAGTTCTGACTAAAATAAAATCGAAACGGTGGCTAATGGATGTTTAGAAAAGGATACAAGGAGGAGAAACTTGCATATTTCCTACTAAGCATCTCCTGTCTTCCAGACATTTTTCAACAGGCAGAGAGACTTCTGGAGACAGGCTTCTGTGCATTCAATAACCATGAATGCATTTTTCTTCTCATGAATTTGCACAGCTTTCCTGTAAACGTTTCTCCCCCGTCTTTTAAGATAACAGTTGTTGCCATTAAGATTATTGTCTATATTAGATTCATCATTTTTAATAGAGAGGAATCTCAGGTGTCCTCCTGACAAATTCCTGCAGTTGTACTATGCCCTGACACATCTAATGCTGGGTAAGCACCTCCTGCAGATATAAATAACATTGTCTCTTTTGGTATATTAAACATGCTAACAATTCTTCATCACTGAAACACTGCATTGCCCTAGACCTAGGACGCTTTATATTTATCACTGTGGTGAATTTAGGATAAGTACTTGTTCAGAAGATACTCCTATGCTGACTGCTCTTCTTGGCTGGCAACTCTGTGTCTCTGTGAAGATCAGAAAGATTTCCCATTATTTAGGGAATTTAGGCATAGTTCCTGTGCCTCCCTTTTGGGAAGGAGAGAGATGATTCTAACTGCAGATGATGCTGTTACTGCGACTGTTTTCTGGCTTTTAGCATTTTAGAAATTGCTGGACAGTCATCAGTATGACAGTCTTTGCAAAAATTAGTTCTGTTGCAGAGAATTGCCTTTTTGCTCTGAGATTGGAACTAGTTAGACTGGACTTGGCCAGTCTTTTTCAGGGTAGGGAGGGCAGAAAACGCCTTCCGTTCTCATACTAGTCTCGACAGTCAAGCTGCTCTTCCCTCGTTACTGCTTCTGAAACGTACAATGTAGCTGGGGACGATAATGTTAAAGAGAATCCTGTTGTTTTGGAATTAAGGTCATCTTTGTTTTTGATGAGCCAGTGCATGCTGCGAAGCCTTCGTTGTGTGGGCTCATCCTGAACGTGATGCCTGCCCTGGTATATGTGTCTTACAAGGAATCATTTTCATTTTTCAATTTGAGATACTGAAGAAATGCCCAGAACCCGCACGTGCGATTGACAAACATGGGGAAAGCATCTTGCAAAGTAATCAGGAGAGATTTCTTTTGTATTTCTTTTGTTTACACGGCTTGATTTTTAAGGACTATGCTAAAACATAATCCCTGCTACAGAAGGGAAGATCCGTTCCTGAGCAGGATGTTTCAGAGGTGGCTTCCTGCGACTCCAGACCAGTGGCCCATCTTAACTGCTGCAGCGTGCTCCTGTTCGCACACTGATCATACGGAACAATATAAAAATACAGATATTTTTTTTTTTTTCCCCACATGCTAATTGGGACTTAAATATTTGACTCACTGTTTAGAACATTAGCAATTCTAGCTGGATAAAGCTTAGGTTATCTGCTTGGGAAGCAGTATGGATGGGAAGGGATCAAATGAAGGATTTGCTTTTCATAATCATAGTGTCTCCTCCCGATTCATTGATAACTGTCCCTTTGAAGATAATTAGTTTCTGGTCCTCAGCTTTATAACCCAGCAATTCTCATCTGATTAGACTTCCAAGATTTGGAGTTGTTCTCAAAAGAAACGCCTCTAAAATCTCACTTTTTGGTTCACTTTTGGCAGCGTGGCACCTCCGGGTCAATTTTATGCTGCCATCTTGTAAGGCTCCATTTCACGATACACTCGGTCCAATAAAGATTTTACTGCCAGTAACTGTAAATAACTGACGGAAAGAAAATGACATTACAATGACATTGTAATGAGCAGGAAAAAAAGTAAAGATCTATCCTCTCATCTTCCCCATCCTCCGCCTCCCAGCCCTTGTGAGATTTGTTATCACTTGCCAACGTGTGACTTAGCTGGAAATGCATTATTCTTTCCATGAGAAGTACGTCTTCCTCGGGAGCTGAATGGGTGCTACACACAGAACAAGTGCCCTGATCTCACCGAACTTGTGCAAGATGCTGCCTTCCCATTTTGGGGGTTTGGCTACTCCCATTTAGTCACATCAGGTACCGGGAGGCCTCAATGTATAGTGCTCCTTGCTGTCAGGGAAAAAAACGTTATTATGTCCTACGCGTGGTCTAATCCATGCGATGGACAAATTTCCACTGCGTTTCATTGCCGTTTGTTCACATTTTCACACCAAATTCATTTAGCCTTGTTTACAAATGATCTGAACTACAGCGTGCGCACACGGCGTTGACTGCAGAGAACTGCAGCCCTATTTCGGTGATACTTTTCTTTCTACTGCTCTTGGGCGTGCTGCTCAGCCAGAGAGCAGCAGCATCTTTGTAACTGGTCTTCAGGTATTAAAATTTAAAATAGAAGTATCTTCAAAGACTCTTGTAGAACAACTAAGTATGATTGTTGGGGGGGAAAGGTGGTCTCTTATATCTGGTTCCCAGGCAAATATTCTGTTGGAAGAAAGACTTCCTCCTCCCCCTTATATATTTAATTTCTTTGCTTTTGTGTGCTTTTAAATATGGGATGGATGTGGATATGACCCCCAGGTGAGCAGGACTCAGCCGTTCTTCTCTGAATTATACATTTAGCCTATTTAAATGCAGCCATCATGTGAAACAGAAAGGAGAAAATGTACTTATGTTCATTTAGAAGACTGATCTTCGGATAACATCACCCAAATATTGCTGTTTTTTTGCTTGGCTACAAAATAAATTGGTCCCAGTGTGCTGCAAGATGCACATAAAAGTTTGAATATGAAAGTAGTATAAAATTCAGATGACTCGGTAGAACTAGCTTTAGAATTTTGAAAAAGAATGGAACAGATTTTCTAAGTACAATTTATGAGGGAGTAACGTGCTAGAGACTTTAATCTGTGAATCTTAATCTATGGGCACATACTCGTTTTTTTTTCTCTCTGTGTGTGTGTGTGCGCACCCTTTCTACTGCTGTTTGATTGTATTACCTACCTTTCCTCCTGGGGTGTGATGAGAGCGCAACTGTTCTAGATGTGTGTTGAACCACAGCACGATAAGCCACAGAGACTGATGATGATAATTCTAAAATGTGGTTGGCGTACTGTCCTTTGAATTGCAGAGCCTGCAATCACTTCGCTATTTTCATGGTCTTCCTTTGACACTGAACTCACTGGTGTTTAGAAAATATTTTCTAATATTTTAAGATAGACCTTCTCCCCTTCCCTCTCCCAAATACTTCCACTAACAAAGCGGTGTGTTTGCATGATCTAGGTTTCAGTAATTGCTTTCTAACCGGAACAATTAAGAGCTGTGAGAGGAGAGGAAATTTGTCATAAAATGTTCCAAATGGAAATCTGCTTTTATGTGGTTTCAGAATGACAACCCAGAAAGCATAGGTGGATATACTGCAATAGTGTCAAAATGCAGATAGCAAAATCTTTATACTCAATAAGTAAACACCAGGGCTTTAGGAGGGGAGACTGGTTGTGCTGCTCTCGGGCTGAGCAATCCAAACCAACTATCCTTCGAGGGCACCACAAAGCTCACACAGATGGATACAAATGAAATAGCCTCATTTTACTCAAATATTTCAGCCTGTTCTTCATTTCCAAAGTAGACTGCAGAAACATTGCGTCTATTCACTGTTTACTGAAGGAAAAAAATGAATTAAATAGGGCAAACAAAGCTGAAGCTATTATGTATTTCAGATTGCTTAGTATTTGGCATGTGGACCAAATGCTTTAGATTATAAGGCATAAGCCTTTCAGAACCTGAAGTTATTTTAAAATTAAATGGATGACAGGCACAGGTCTGCTGCACGGATTTGATTTTCTTTGTGTCTTAGCAGAAGTAGTAAGCAACGTCTCTAAGTATCTAATAAAGCTATTTTCTCCTATTATTGAGAGGTTTGCTATGAGAAACAGAACTGAGGGAGTACCACATTTTCAATAAAACAAATTGAACAGATTCTCAGAAATCTAGGTCACAGTAACAGATGACCTATACATGGTCCTAGTTTTTGATGCAACTGTCTAATCTGCTCTGAGAGTACTAGCCAGACATCATTCCTAATTGACCTTGATATTCAGTGAACAGAAAGAAAGCTAAAGCCACATGATATTTAAATCTTTAGCAGAAAAAAATATATGGCAAACTGGAATGCGTTCTGTTTTATAACTAGAATCTGTATTTCTCACGTGAACCTTGTGTGCAAACGTGTTACCATCCTAAAAATGGGAATTTGAGACTCCACCTAAAGAAATAAATCTGAATACGGAGAGCCATTCATAGCATCCAGTTCCAGAGGGGAGTTTTCACGTCCCTTGTATAACCATATTTTGTAGGTGCCCCGTCAGAGAGGGTATAATGTTCTCTGGCTAGGCGAGAGCTCTCTCGTTCCCTTGGACTAGTCTGTTCAGCTCGAAGCCCAAGAGCCAGCGGTACCCGGATTTAAGGCACCGTGATTATGTAAATGGGAACTGCTGACACTCCAGGGCACTGGCATGTGTGCGGCTCTAAATGTAAGCAAATATGGGAGACTGGAAATTACGGTCTGTATGGTTAAACCCTGACCACCTCTGCTTACAGACCAGACTGGTGCTTTTTATTCATCGCATCAGGCTTGAGATGTGGCGTTATTTACGGAAGGCACCACGGACCTTCTACGTGTGAGAAAGGACGGATGTGTACTTTTGTGCTAAAGTAAATGTATCGTCTGCCAGTAAGCCCAAAAGAAACTAAGTAGTAAAGCCTTGAACGCTTTCAAAAACTGAGGGAAACTATAAACTGATTTGGGTTACCAAATTAAGAACCACTAAACCTATCACAGGGACGTTTCGGATCGATAACCTATGGTTTGCTGGACCTCACCAGCTCCGTTTCAATGTGCCTGTATTTGGCAAGAAACGACTGCGTCACTTCTCTCAGTTCAGGGTGCCTGGCACTGGAGCCGCCATCGGAACGCACGGACGATGCCATCGGAACCCGCGGACGACGCCTGCTGCGCGTTAAGAGCCGCCGTGGGCTGTGTGCGGAGCAGCCCCCGTGTCGGGTGGGCAGACGCGTTAGTGCCCCGCGCGCTGCTCTGTGCCCGTCCGCCTCAGCGCGCCCACCCCGCGCGTTCTGCTGCTCTTAATCACATTTTGGCGTCTCATCTCGGACAGTCTGGCCTTCTTGTGTCAAACGCGGGTTAACCGCAGGTCTGAGTAATGTGGTGTTGCAAAACCAAACCGCGTACCGTTGCAGGGCAGCGACGACCGAAAGCGACCTGCTACGGAGCAGGCAGAATTCCTGTCCTCAAGCTCACTACAATATTCGTTCACACGCCTGCGTATTGAGGTGGCACAATTAATTGTTAACGTAGAAGGGGTTTTGGTATTGAGATGCAGCGCTTCGGTGCACTCAAAATGTGCAGTTTTATGCAATGGCCATTGGCGGTGATGCTGTTAATTTCTTTGTATTACAGTTCAGGACAGCAGCTGACGGTTCAAACCATTTTCAGGCAGGACAGGGAAAGTGAGAATGACTGAAGTCAATTTAGAAAGGTGATGTCATCAGTCTCTATGTCCGTGTTGCTTCTTAGGAAAAAACCCATGCCTTCGCGTTATCCTCAACATAAAAGTACCCCATTGTTGTCTTTTGAGTTCTTAACGTTTGAAACTTCTGAGTGGTATTAATGCTGTGGTTTTGAAACGATTACAGCATCTGCTGGCTATTATTAAGATAAAATGAAATTCTTACGATTCCTCGTTTTTTTGTTAAATTGCCAAGTGTATCGCTAGGTTTCAGCATACCTGATGCATTCTTATTGGCAACCAACCCTGTAACGCAATACTATATATTAACGGTCAGATTATATACGTGTTCGTCTTTTGCATCAGCGGTGGCTTCCAACTCTGTTAATGGTTAACAGGTTTCTTCTTTTTTGTGAGTCTTTATAAACTTTCTATCGGAATAGCCATGACTGGAGTTTGGACAACTGACTTTTGAATTGTCTGTTATTTCTATGTGCGGTTTAAAAAACCTGACCACACAAGAACAGCTATCAGCATCCTTTTCTTACGTGCTTGATGGGATTATTCCCATGTCCAAGCTGAGTATGCAGATGTTTACGGGGGTGGGTTATGCCCAGACGTTCCTTTTATGGCTGTTCTGATTAGGCGGAAGCTCTTTTTGCCAACCTCTAATGGTCTGTTTTCCATTCGAAGTGATATGCTTAACAGGTATTCAAACTCCAAGGGCAGAATTTAACTTTCCAGCATTATTATTTATTTTTTTTAGGCAGCATTTTCAAGGGGTAGTTTTTAAAATCAGCCTCCGGCTGAACATCAAGTATTAGCAGTCCTTACAGGTAACGGAGGAGGTTGCTGTATTTTAAGAATACCATGGTATTTAACCTAAAAGCGCTTTGTAGTTAGAGCCATCAATATTCTTAACCTTTATTAAAAACAATCTGGAATATTTTTGTTCAAAGGCTTATTTTAGGTAGGTCCTTCTGGGTTTGTAAGTACCAGCAAGGGGGAAAAAAAAAAAAAAAAAAAATCAAACCCCAACCAGCTTGATTGTAATCTAGCCTGATTCTTATCACCCAAGTTTTACTGAGAAGTAATACACCCAAGCCATTGTACTACATCAGGAAGAGAATGCAAGGAAATTATATAGTTATTCAGACAAAACTGACTCCTGTGAAAAGTATTTACACTCACATTTGTATTTCTGATCTTCTGAACTAGCAGTTGAAAATGATGAGCTGGCCCCTCACAGAGGTGGATGTTTCGTTAATCTTACAAGTAGCACCTCAGAGGGGATCGTGTTGGTTTAGTCATCTAGTCTTTTTTTGCCCTGTGCTGCTCAAAGGAGCAATGGAAGCAAGTCCGTAATAGGCTGGTGCAGAGCATCAGCCCAAGCGTTCCTGGGTATCTCCCAGGTGCCTCGAAAAGATGGGCCCCTTCTCCTCACTTCCAAATTCTTCCCCTTTTTCTGAGGTCACTTCCAAATTCTTCCCCTTTTTCTGAGGTCACAAGGATGGCATTGATAAAATATGCCCAAGAGCAGCAAACAGCCCAACCTTTGTTTTCTTTATTTTACGATACTTTGTATCTCTGCAGTTCCTAATAAAAACACCCATTTCACAACTGCAATCGATGTATTGCAACTCTCCATTTCATTGTTTTTCCTGGGTGAAGAAGAGAGCTAAGTCATCCCTGCTGCGCTTGGAGTGATACTCGCATGCAGAGACAGCCCTGGCTGCTCTCTCATGCTGTACGCCTGTGCGGATTTTAAGAGTCTTAAATATCCAGCCGGACTGGGTATTTTATCTGGTGCTAAGTTGGTAGGGTAGGTAAGGTTTATGGAAAAATAGGGGAAAAGGAGGAGGAACAGCCCAAACCCTCCTGCTCTTTGGGTGAAGATCGAACCGACTTCCGCCCCTCGGCCGAGGGGCCGTGCACAGTGAGGGGCAGGCTTTTCATCTAATAAAACCCGCTGGTTGGTTTTCTGATCTTGATAATTTCTGCTCATTGGCTCCAATCAGCGGATTAAAGCCCAGTCTCTGAGGAGTTCTCATTTTAACTCTAGACTGGGGGGAAAGTAGGGGAAATGGGAGGTACCAGACACCGAACATTTTGGTTTTATTTTTTCTTATTTATTTTGGTATTTGCCAAGTTGACACAACCGAGTAATGTCCTCCTACACAACTGATACAGGAGACGCACAGAGCAAGTTTACTGAAGCTTTTATGATGAAATCAGCTGTCCGCCTCATCCCCTTACAGCCACCATTAAAATGAAGTCCATTAGAACACAAACACATCTCGGGCTAGACATCAGCTGCCTCGGTAACGAATCTGGTCTTTTTATAAACACTTTGAGGTTTTTCTGTCCTCAAAATTCTTTTAATTCCCCCTCCCCACCCCACCCCCCCCCCGGTGAATTAAAATCTCCAGCCAGATCACGCTTCTGCCTTCCAGACACGGGGCAGCGACCGCAGCTGAAAAGTAACCATATGGACTTCATGATTTTATGTACTGTGACAATAAAGCTTTTATGACATTCTAGGTGGTTAAAAATGGCAGTAAGGAGCTCTTAAACATGGCACAGTCATGTTGCTTTTCTGAACCGGCAGACCTGCCAACAGTGCATCAAAAGCTGTAATTTCCTGTGCACTGAAGCCCCTATCTCTGCTGCCTCCAGCTTTGTGTCCCAGGGCTTGTGCCTGTGTGCTAACAAATCTCTATTGTCCAGCGGGGCGAATAGTGGCTGGGACGAAAGAATTGCTGTCTGGTTTCTATTCAAATCCAGGTAGTCAGATATATGAATGGAGTTTCTCGAACAGCCATGTGAATAACCTCTGCTCTGCGTGGAGGCTGCAAATGCTTAACTGGCTGGCGGGTCTGCAGCCCAGCGCCTTAGCTGCAGAAAGCACAAGAGTTTGAAATACACTTTTAATGCTCCGAGTGGCTTTTTATACTTATTAACTTTTCAAATAGGCTATCTCGCATTCCTGGACAAACCAAGGAGGGTAAATCATCCCCGTCTCAACTTCCTAAACTTGCTGAGGAATTCTACTCGTAGCTTTGAAAATGAGTCGGTTTTGCTAAGAAACCGACAGAGAAACTTTATGAAGATTTCATTATTTTCTTAGAACATACCAGATTCGTAAGCGTACGTTGACAGACTCCTTTATTGCACACAGAGCCCGTTGCAAGAGTCCCAGTTGTTAACTGCGGCTGGTTCGGGGAGCAAACGCGTTACGTTTAGACTCAGTTACAGTAAAGAAAAAAATTCTGGTGGGATAGTTTGAGCAGGAATACACCAAATCGGGGTTCCTTTTACCACCTACTTTTGGGTTTTTTGGGTTTTTTTTTTTTTTTTCGGTTAATGGTTTTTGGTCGTTAACCTGAACGATCCACTGCTTGGCAGAAGCAAACCTCTTCGCAAACCTCTCTCTGCACGGCCTGAGAACCAACCCCCCCCCCCCCCGAGACTTGG
>JANZLQ010000055.1:19469373-19490108 GCA_026212715.1 Elanus axillaris | reverse complement strand
GCATTGGTAGCCCCCCCCCCCCCCCTCCCCGACCAGGGACACAGAGAAGGGGAGGGGTGGGTCAGAGGTCCCGTTTGGGCATTCTTGACATGGATTTCTATAGAATTCAGCCTCAAGGGCGATGAATGCATAAATGGAAAATGAAAATGAAAAAACAAATGGCAGTTACACCGAACTCATCCAAAAGGAAGCAATTTGAAGAGAAAAAAAGGTTAATATGCTGCTTGAATGGTGACCCGGGCTCGTATCAGTGTCACGCAGCTGCTATTGATGTGGATGAAGAGGTTCCCACCTCCTTGTCACGAGTGTGAAGGAGATAGCTCCTATCTGCTGTCCGTTCTGCCCGCAGTAACCATTCTAGTAACTTCTCCGCTTTCCAGATGGCTTCCTTTCTGTCTCCTCTTTCAAAGATTATCTTTCGCTTCTTGAGTCGCTCGATGATTCTTCTAAAACGTAGTTGATGCTGTTGTTAAAATACGCGTTCTTGTGCATATTGGGGTATGAATGTGCTTCTGAGCAGTCCGTTGTGGGTCGCACTGGCTGAAAAGCATACGATATCCTTGATCCTCGTTATGAAAAATTAAAAAAATGAAACTGCAAGAGTGTCTGTAGTACGGTCTTTACAAGCCACTTGAATGACTACTGAACTCTAGGAGGTTTTGCAGACTCCTGTGCATGGCTTCACGGACCTACTGTACTTCCCAGGCCCCGTATGGTGCCCAAGTAATGAAATCTTCTAGTATAATAACCTTGTGTTTTCAGCTAAGGCTTTATTCTTAAGACTTGCTTAAAAAACCCCCGAACACGTGGGGAAAATTGTATTGTTTTCAGTATAAATGCTTTTACATTTAGGTCTATAGCCTAGATTGGATTCCAGCCTAGTGCTCTTGGTACATTAGAAATCCTGAATGAGCAGTTACTTAGTGCTATCTGCCTAATACAAGATTGTGATAATTTTAAAACTTTAGTAACTGAGAGTCAGAAGTCCTCTGGTAAACCGGTTTTAAGGTTTGCAGAAATAATATAAAGTCCTCAAATAGGAAATGTTAGCATCTAGAAAAAGAAACAGTGTTTTGTGACAGTGTATAAACGTAATCGTTTGCCAGTCTCCAGATACCTCTTTCTGTCTCCCACGTCAGAAGTGATTGTCAAATGGTTAAGTTGCTTGAATATTTTGAGGCTCGTCCTAATTATATCGCTCTCCTTATCAAAACACTTAAGTCCTGTTCAGTTGGATGTACATCGTGATTACTAAATGAGAACCGCGTTTCGCTAAATCTACGGAAAACATCATTTCCCATTGGGAAATGGACTGCTGGAGCAGTGGTGGAGAACAGGTTCCCCAGGCAAGGGCACCGCAGCTGAGGATGTTCTGCCGTGCTGCTCCTGCAAGCAGGAGCTGGGCCCTGCAGGACCCTGTCAGTTATGATGGGGCTGGGAGGAGGAGGAGGAGGTGGGGGTTTGGCCCAGTTTTTGACCCTTAAGCCATTTTACAGTACTGTAATCAACTTTCTGTTACATTTTGCTGCATAAAATTTACCCAGGTCTAAAGGAAAAAGCAATGGAGATCTGTTGAGGCATCTAAAAGAGAGGCAATGCCGGTACTCCCCTGTGCTTCTCCCAATTATTCTTGAGTCTTTCTGGCAGTTCCTGTCCTGGAGAAAGGCTGTGACAAGGCAGGGGAAGGAGGAAGGAAGAATCTTCCAGTAAATTAGCTCAGATCCAATACGCTTGACCCAGACAGGCAAGCGTCTGCGTCAAATGTCTCATTTCTCTTGATACCTTAAAGCCCAGCAAGCTAAGAAGTGAGGGCTTAAATGACAGATACTTGTCTTTTTCTTCCCCTGTATCGTCTTTATTGTAGAAATTCGGAGTCTTAATCTGAATGCAGGATTTGTGACTGTTTGGGACACTCTGCTGTTTTGTACATAATTGCTTTCCTGGCTGTGCTTCTGATGAACGCCGGCTGCCCCATCACCTCAGCGGCACCAGGAAAAGGGCAAGACTGGCTTACCGCGGTCGTCATCCGCATCGACATTAACTTTGCTAATGGGTGAAGCGGACGTGAGAAACGCGGCGGCAGGAACATTTAGAAACTGGAAAGTCGTCTCTTAGCAGAGACGCAGTTTGACCGCGGGGTGAAGAGGAAGCGAAGGGGCTCACCTGATAGGGTCGCCTTCAGACAAATTCATGATGATACGGTGTTTGACCATCCATTCATTGACTGATTGCATTTCGTTAAAATGTTACAGCAGCCTTCAGTGTGAAGGCCGGCACTTTTCACTACAGAGTGGTTCCTGGAGTTGAGGGCTGTGCCAAGCCTGAGTTACTGCTGTTCGGAATGGAGTGGAAGTGCCACCCCCTTGGCAGTGTGGTACGAGGCCCTGCTCACTATTTTTCCTTGGCCCTCATTCATGAAGAGTGTGAATTAAGCCGTGCAAAACCAAAAACTGTTTGTGACTGAGTGAGCAGATCCTGGCTCTGACGGAGGAGCCTGGAGTCCTGCACTGCACACCCTTGCCTCTTCCAGCGACCTGCGACGTGGCACCGCGCCGGTCAGAGCAGCTAGGTTATCCTCCTGTCCCTCCCCGTTGCTGTTCCTCTTCCTTTCCTTGGGTAACCGAAACCTGTCTGTTGTTGAGTTTATTCAGACAAGACTGTAAACCAAAGTACGTAAGAAAATAGTTTGGAAAAAGCTAATTCGGGTCCAAGAGGGATTAACTGAGGAAATCGTTTCTGCTTGTACATCCTTCTGCTAAGAAGTAAGCAAGGAAAAGCTTGAAAATAAGCCTTGTTGAGCCCATTGGGGGGAGTTCTTTTGTATGCACCCTGTCCTTTTGGTATCTGTCATTACTTGAATCCATCTAACTCGATGAGGAAGGAAGGGAATTCGGTCTGAGAGCAAACTCAAAGTGGAAAGATTGGGCCAGTGGCATGACGAAAGGGCTAAGTGTAGGTAGAATGGGATTAAACAGAAGTCTTCTTGGTACTGAACACATGGTTCAGAGGCCTTTACTCTAACACACTTTGCAGTCTGATTTAAAACTAAGCTTGTTATTCTTTTGCACGAAAAAGGAACAAGAAAAACTGAGGCAGATAGAAATTGTTCGACAGAACCGAAAGAAATTCATGAAGACTCACTGTTTATGAAAACTTCAGGAGCAGCATCATGGAAGGACCGTTTCAGGAAGGATGCTCGGATTTGGAGCGGGTAATCGGAAGGAATCGTCCCCGTTAGTCCTGGCCGCAGCTGGCCGCTCCTCGGGCGCCAGGGCCGGAGCTGCCCAGCTGTCTGGTGGCAGGAGCTCACTGCTGGCATCCGGACGCCGCGCGGGAAGAGGCTTGGCTGCAGCATTTCCCCTGGTTCATCGCGCAGGGGGGAAGCAGTGACAAACAGCAGTGGATTTCATTCTTGCTTTTCTGTGCATGTAGTTTCCTCTCTGCTTTAAAACCTCAGCTAAAAAATGTAGCCTTTAAAAGTGGCATTACATGGGCCTTCCAAAGGCTTCCCATTTACTACAGTTCAAATGTATTCCGTGTACAAAACAGCGTAGGGTTTTATGCTGTAGTATGGCACAGAGACAGTTTACGCTACGTGTTACGCACAGTCAGTTATCCTCACAACGTTGAGAGTTAGGGAGTAGCTTGAATTCTCTCACTCGAGGAGAAAACAAGAGGGAAAAACGAAGGCGTAAGACCCAAACTAAGTATCCTCAGTGGAGGAGCCAGAAATGGGGTCCGCTAACTCTGTGCATGTATTTGTTTTTTAGGGTATGCTGCCAGTATTAATAACAAAAGAATTGGCTCAGTTTCCACATTTCAGCTATGAAAAATGCATGTCTGTATTCTTGTAATCAGGGGAGCACTTGTACTCAAAGAGAGGAACGCTGCAGGTTAGCACTCTGACAGTGTCCCTGTGGCTGTCTTTTTCTCGGTGGCTGTCACCTTCTGTAGTCATCAAGTGGATAAAGAATTTTTGTCATGCTGCTTCATGAATGAAGTCTGTGCTCTTAAAGAGCATAAGAATTAGCTCTGAAGTATGCATTATCACAAAGCCGATGATGATGTTGAAAGTCATAAAAACTAAAATATACTTTCACTCCATTTTCCATTTAAAAACTAAAATATACTTTCACTCCATTTTCCATTTCTCTTATCACAACCCTGAGGAGGTACAGAGTCTGGTTTTAGTTTGTCATGCTTTTTTTTCCCCGGCTGCTGCTAAAATGCTTGGGATTGTGGAGAGCTACCAGCCCTTTGCTTTTAGCATCATTCAAAAACCTTCCATTTAGAAACCATTCTGATATCTTGGTGGTTTTTTTCTCCTTCGTCTTTTTTTAACTACTAAGGAAATTTGCATGAAAATGGAATCATTGTTTCTGAAGAGTTCCATCTGCTCCTGCTGCTTATTCTGTAGCTGAAGTCATAATCCTCTGTTTGTGAAATTTCCCATTGAAGAGATTTTTGGCTTGTTATAGTTTCAGCGCAAAATTTCAGAACAGAGGAAATATAGATGCTTCACCTAAAAAAAAAAAAAAGAAAAAGCCTTGAGATGACATCAGAACTACAAGTGCATCTGCAGTCAATACACTGTAATTCTGTAGGGACTGAGTGAATAGGAAATAGGCCTGTAAGTGAGGTGTGCGGGGCTTGGGGTGGGAAAACGCATTTCCTCGGTGTCAGAGCTTTGGCTAGGTGTGATGAAGGAATAATAATTTTCTGGCTGGTTCAGTATATTAGTATTTCTTTTGGTTGAAGTCGAAGGGCAGGGTTGATTCAGGGTAACAGGAATGCCCAAACCAGCCAGCGAGAAACGAGCCAAGTCCCTTTAAACGAGCTTTAGCCAGAAGGGAACCGCCGGGCTTCTTCTGAGCAGTGAGGAGGATCCACTGGATGGATCTTCATGCGGCTGCTCTCACAGCCCTGTATCTACTTCGGAGGAATAGTCTGCAAATGAGACCAGGATTTTTTGGTTTAATTCCCTCTCTTCCTGGGATTTATGCGTTTTACGTACATTTCCGTGTAGTGCCGTGCTTGTGCCGTGCCTGCGTGGAAGTGCTGAACGCATTCTTCCAGTGGAAGCAGTAGGAAATGGAGAATCCCGTGGGCTGGGAGGTGACACTTGTCCTGCTAGGACCTCTGTCGCTACGCAGAAATACTGCAGGAAAGTGGGTCGGGGCGAGCAGCGCGGGGAGCAGCCACGCGCCGCAAACCCACCGCGGCGGGCGACGGCTCCCACTGAGGAGGGCAGCGGGTCACCCACCGTAAGGCCCCGAGTGGGGACGGCGGTAACGTGCGCGGCTGCCATCAGCCTTCGCTCAAAAGATGCTCTGAGGGAATTAGTGACCTCGTTTTGCATCCTCATTTACGGGATTGTTTTCTGCACCACGTGCGGTATTGGTGAAAAACACTGCATATGTATGAACTAGGCTGTGCTTTAAAGTAGGTGATACATAGTTCTGCTTAGGAAAAACAATTCATCTCAACCGTTTGGCATTTTCTCTATTAACTAAACTGCGGCGTGCACGTGTACCCTCCGTGTGCCGTACCTGTGCTCGAGGACTGCCTTATTAACCCTTCCCGATATTAGCAGTTTCCAGAAAAAGCCTTTTCACCTTCGTCACTGCAAACTGAATTCGGACACCGCTCCTGCTCATCCCCCGTGCTGCAGGTTATCTCATTCCCCATGTCATGGCTACCGCGGCGCACTCCTCCTTTTCCCAAGCAATGCCACGTGCAGAGTGCTCGGGAACTCCAGCAGCGGGAGATGGATCGACAGGTCACATCCCACTGAACACTGTCCCCTGGCTGGACCCTCGCTGGGCTGCCTTAGCCTCTCCCCGTCTGTTGGCTGCTGAACTCAACCCTATGTAAAACCTCTCCGTATATTACCCCTTCACAGAAACCGGCTCCTTCGGGTCGTTGGTCCACAGCTCTGCCTGCAGCTCAAGCGTAACCTTCCACGGTTTTTCAACTTTGTATACAAATCGGATGTATAATTTACCTCTTTAGGGACAAAGGATAGCTGATACCAACAAATCTGCATGCTTTGCATGCAGTCGTGCTTTGTAAGCTCCACAGGAAATATACTTAGCTAAACAAAGTCGTAATTATGTACAGCTTCCTACCTCTGTTTTCTTGCTGTTCTCTATCACGTTAGCGCTCAAGTACCGGTTATTTAGGAAAGCTTGCCTTATATGCCTCATCCCAATCAGTCTCTTGCTGCCTTGTTGCCAGCTTCTTTTTCCCCTCCATCTTCTCTCTTATCTGTCCCTGGCCTTCAGAGCCTTTTAGAGAGGTAATTTAAGTCTTCTTGTCAGGTAAAGCCTGGCCACTTGTGCTGGGTGAGGCACTGCTCAGCTGCTCCCTGCAAGGATGGAGTTCAGCCGGGAGAGTCCTGCTCTGCCTAACAGCCTTCTTTTCATCCCCAGGGTCCCGCGGAATCCGCAGTTCCTACCGTCTCACAGCTCCCTGTAGTTATCTCTGTGCTGGTGCCTTGTGGAGGTTTGTCTGGAGCTGGGGAGAAGACCCTGGAGAAGGCTTGCAACCTCCCAGCTCAGAGCACAGCTCTCACGCCGATGGTTACAGACCTGGCGTCCCCCAAAATTAATTAGTTGGACCCAGACTGCAACAGTAGATATTGGCAGAGGATAATGGTCCGTATTCCGTGGATATTGAATGCTGTTAGAGGAGAAGCTAGTACTGGACTTCGAGTATGAAGCAATACTAGCAAATTTATATATAGGTGCTGTTCTGAAAAACGTAAGAACATCGCTTCTTCAAGGGGGAAAAAGCCTGTGCAACAGTTTGTGATCGCTGTTGGTACCTTCATTTTTGAGGGTCTCTTTCCCCTCTCTGACAACCACAGGAAAACACGGGCGTTTTTTTCCCCGATACGTTTCGCTTGCTAACGTGTTGGTTTAGTTTCTCTTTGTTTTGTACTGCAGGTAAAGCTGTGAGCTCTGCTTCTTTCAGGAGCGGTGCTGTAGCTTTTCTGTGTGTCCTCAAGAGCTGGGGGGAAGCCTGGCTATAAAACTGTGTTTGAGCTGCAGTAGCATGTAAACGTTGTTCGAAACATAGGTGTTTGTGGTTTTGGCATATAAATCCTTTGTTCTTTCTTTCTAAATTAGTTCCAGTTTTTATTTCTGTGTGCAGAAACGTAACAGCTCACATGTATGATCCAAGTACAAATTCTGCACAGCTACAGCGAAGTTATAAATGAGACTAGAAATTACATGTAGCCCTGTGATTTAATTTTCTCTGACATATTGAGTCTATGTTTTAGCCTACAGAACTCCACAGCTGTGCCCTAATTCTCTTTTCCTTGTGATCTCAACATTGCTGCCTTTTAAGGCATTGCTATTCTTGGATCTCAGCAGGACACCATGTTAGACTGTCACCCTGCACTCGCTATATTGCCATTGCATAAAGCAGCTTCTCCCTGGACTTTCAGATCGTATGTGCAAGGAAAAGTTTGGAGCAATTTAGTGGGTGGATGAGACTAGATCAGAGTACTTTAGAGTCTACACGATAGTATATATTAAGGCGTGGGCGTAGGGATTCCTTTGTGATTGCTGTCGGAGGGCATAAGGGAAATGTTTATATTTTGTTACAAATAATAAGCAATAACGTAAATAGGTTTCAGCAAGACTTCTATCCGGGATGACAATTCACACAGGAAAAGATGGATGTCTTTTTTGCTTTAAATAAGAGGGTCTCTGCCCTGTGGATATTTATATTCTGTTTCGTTAAGTGGCATTCGTATCTATAGAAATAAGCCTAACTCTTGATTTAACCAAATATTGACTGTGTTTTTCATTCCGGTGCGGCCTTTATCTAACATCCTGCATTTGCTCGTATAAATGTAGTGCAAGCTCATTTTGCTGAATTTGAGGTAGAAACTTGCTAGATGTGATTTAGCCTGTTCTAACACATGGTACGCCGCCCTTGCTGTGCTCACATACGTGAATCTGAACATTTAGAAAGCGTCTCTCGTGAGTAGCAAAGACTGTGTTCTGTAGTACGTGTGCTGCAAAGTCATCACAACACAGCACAAATAGCCCCGTATTTTCTGCTGATAAGATGCCTGGTGGTAAGCGCTGGGAGTTTTTTGTTTGCTTTGTTTTCGAGACACGCGATAAAAAGGCTAATGCAGATTTTAATTTTTAACTTTTAAAAAATGAGTAGGCTTATCTTAAATAAGGAACATGAAAATACAATACGACTGGAATTTCAAAAATTTAATGCTGAAATCCAGGAACTGTTGCTGGGGCAGATCGTTTCGATTTCAAATCTGAACCTTACATGTCTCCTCTAAAATCATCTCACATTTCTTACAGCACCTCGCGTTGGAGAGGATCCCTCCGGCTAAACCCGGGTGTGCTGCATTGTGGGAGTATTTATGGAAATCATCGGCAGCCAGCGAGGCCGGCTGGATTTCAGCTGGCAGAGCGGAAGGCAGCCGCAGAAGGGCAGTTTTGTCTGTCTGTCCTGCGGCAGCACACACAGACACGCTGCCGCAGCTGTGCCTCGGGTGCACCCGCTCCGCAGCCCCCCGAGAGGAACGGGGAGAGTTTGTTTGGTTTAGGTAATCTGCCATTTTCTCATTCTCAACAGAGCAAAGCCAGTAAAACCAGGGTAGTAGCAGTGGGGTCCGTGAAGTTTTAGTGTTTCTCTGGAGTTTGCAGCCATAAAGAGGACAGTCGTTCCAGCAGAGTGCAGCTCAGGACACGCTTAATGAGGAGAAATCAACCCCCCTAATTCAGGGGCTGTCGTCCCCAGGCAGTCACGGAAAAAAGGTGGATTCCTTTGGCAGGAAATTGAGAGGCATCTGTTAAGTAGTAATCACTGTCCTAACGTGGGTATCCTCCGAACACGAGGCTCCTGCACATGGAATTAAGGCCCCTGACTTCTGCCGGGCAGCTGCTTTTGAGCCAGCTGCTGGACGAGATGCTGTTCGCTGCCGGCTGTGCAGAGGAACTTGGAGCCTCTTCACCTGCAAGGCGTAAAAGTTGGAAATCTCGACAGTCTTGGTTCCAGGTCTGGTGGTCTGTCGCTTTCGGTCCTGTATATCCACAGCGTTTCAGTAATTAGCTGAGGCATTAACCTGCTCCTGCTATTCGATGCCATGCAAGCTCAATATTACTGAGAAGCCGTTCCATCAGCTGTGCTCCAACTCAGCATCATCTCAGACTCCTGCTTTTCCAGTTCAAGATGGTTTCCACATCATTTTGGGATCTGGTGGAAGGAAATGTAGGAATTTGGAAAGTTGGCTGAGCCTTTATGGGCCTTCTCCCGAATCCTGCAGAACCTGACGGCAAATGCCGGTCTCAGGCTCGTTTCTTTCTGTTTGAAATCAATGGCAAAGCAGCTACAGCTCTCTGTGAGCATCTCTGCCTCTTTGAGGGAACTTCATTTAGGATGGTTTTGCTTCTTACCTCTGGAATCTAGTCCCCTGGCAATCCATCCGTCCGTTCCCAGCAGGATCCAGGGGTGTATAAATTGGTACCTGGGTAGGCGTAAAATGCACGGAGTTCTCCTCTCAAGATAACCTGTGCCTAGACTGTAAGGAATCAGGCAATTAACCATGGATGCACTAGACATAATTTGCTGGATAACTTGTACTGACAACTTGCAAGTATGTGAATTTGTTCAAGCACATTTTATACCACTTGTTGCCTTTAAGCTGTAGCTGCCGCCCATTTCTTCTGTTCGTGCAGCTTCTCCCAGGGCAGACCTGGTTAGAACTTCCAGGCCATAGTACTGAATACTGTGGTGCAGTAGGGATGTTATAACCATCTTCAGAAGTGAATCACAGACATACAAAAAGCAAAATTAAAAAGCGAACGGTAATGGAAGAATGCTGTCGGTAGTGGAACCTGTTGGGGAATTCAGGGTGCGGTGTAGGATTATGATTAAAAAGGACGAATTAAAAATATAAACCGCTTTTATGCACCCTGAATTCACAAATGCCCTCAAAACATCTGTGGCTGTTTTAGGAAGAAACGTAAAGGCCAAGGAACCCTCTTGACGGTGACAAACTGCATAAAGAGAAGCCATTTGGCTTTACTGCTAGCACTGTGTTTCAGAGGACACGAGAAAGCGCTGGTGGGGGTCCGAAAGGATTTGGACGTGGAGAATTATTTAAAATAGAGAATTAAATGTCTTTCTCTAAAACAAATGTATATTTTACATAAGAAAAAAAATGTTAAAAAGCGAGTTAAAGTGTTAATTTTAGTATTTCTAATACGTTGTTTACTCTGCATCTGCTCTGGCCGCTGTCTGAGACCAGGTCGGGGCTTGTAGGGAGCTGGCGCAGTCAGACCAGCTTTAGGTTACCTTCTCTATGGAAGCACCACAGGAAGAGTACGCTGATTTTAGATACACTATTAATGCAAATGTGAGTGAGGTCACGATAATTAGTAATTATTATTGTTGTTTGGATACCGGACTTCCCAGGTCTGCTCCAACAGCTGTATTAAAAAAAAAATCGGAGAAATAGATGTGAAAAAATGAGGAAGGAAGAAAACAATCACTTTGCAAACCAAAAACCGATTCCAGCAAAACTGCATTTCTGAATCTTGCAGAAATCACGCCTGGAGTCCACGGTCTGTGCCCACCCTCTGCCCTCCTGCCACCACGAGCACACAAAGGCAGAGCTGTTAGTTCTGCCCACCTCTGCTCCGTCCTGCCACTTCCACTGGCGGTGGCATCCAGCGGCACGTAAGGATTCAAGAGCTCCACAAAAAGGGATGTTATGAGCAGAGCAGTAGCAGACTGGTCTGGTCCCGGATCCACGGGCCCCTTCTATGTTTAGATGCCTTAATGAAACAGGCTTCTGTGGTCAGGGCTGCTGACAGGAAAGAAAAAAGGGGGAAATAAAAATGTGCTTAGGGAAGTGTTGTGGGAAGAGCTTTCCACAGCATTCATGGGCTCTTAATGTCCTGAGGACAAAGTTAGAGTTAATTCAAAGGAATAAAATCTCTTGGATAGCTATGACAAAACATAGCATTGTTACATTATATTTAATGTATTTTAATTGACTCTGGTTTTGTCCCCCGTCGGTTTTATAGTGCTGTCATCTGGAAGATAAAATATAGAGCTATGCTTTCCCAGCAGAGCTGCGCTTGTATCTGTACTGGTTGTATATAGAAGACCAGACTTTGTGTGAACTGGATAATTACCCTGTAAATGAACCAAAGCAAAGGCAGGCTTGCGAAGTATCTTCTAATGTGAGTAAAATATCGACTAGCTACCAATTAAGTTAGCATGAGGGGGGATCATGTGGAAGATAGCGTGTGAAGATGTAGTTAGACTGTATTGTGAGACATATGTACATAGGGATCAACTTGATAGCCAAAAAATGAGTTCCACCGTGTGGAGTAAGTTCTTGACTCCGAAGCAGACGCTTGGCACAGAGCAGATCCTCTGCCGCTTCAGCCGGGGAAGTAGCTGGTAATTGGAGGCTCGTCTTCTGTGAATCAGCCACAAAAGAAAATGAGGGCACATTTTTTGAATGGGCTGGATGAAAACAGAGGGATATTGGGATTAGAGATTCTTGGTTTCTTCTCTGGGGTTGGAGGAGAGTGAGATTTGTCATGCTTCCTTCTGAACGGCCGTTGCTGGTGCACCCTGCTTAGCCCTCTTCCCGTCTGCTCAGTTTGTCTGGTGGTGGCTGGGGTTCTTTTCGTGCAAGATGACCACTTTTCTCAGTTTCTCCTTCTTTCCTCCCCATTTGTGGAATTAAGGGAAATTCCTTAGTACACAGAAGACCCCGTTTATCTTTGAGCTACCTAGTTATGTAGAGCAGTTTTATGACTACAGGAATTTAATGCTGAAAATGTGTTGCAGTCCTGAGGATTCATGTCATGAACAGCCAGCTGTAGCTGTTAGCAGTATGTGGTAGCTTTCCTCCTCAAGTACATTATCTTATTACCATAGATTTAAATATTTGATTTACAAAATGTTGCTGCCTGATAGTCCAGTAGTGTCACGTAAGACACATCACAACAGATACCGAGTTTAAAGATTGTTTTAAATGGCTTTAATACAGACAGAGGTCAGAAAAGGCAAGATAACAGCAAAAGAGGCTATGTCAAAAAGTAATTAGAGCAGGACAAATGGATTGTGCAGGCATGTCGAAGGCTGTTATTTCTGTAGGCAGTGAGTAGGAAAGGTGTTAATGTAATGTGACAGATCTGGAGCAAAAATGAGGGTGCAGGGAAAACAAATAGGAGCTGACCAATGGAATGGTTTAAATGTGAGGTTTGCTTTAACATAATTTGATTACACATGAAAGAAATGTTTAGTGTAGTTTCTTTGAAAACCTAATTGTCTTAAATACTGCATGTTCGATTCAGTCTTTACACCCAAAGAAGCAGTCCCCGCTCTGTGGCAGCCTCGCTATCTCTCAGTAATAAGCATGTGAATAGTTTGCCCTGCGTAGCTTCACAAACAGAGAGGAGGATGGAAGATTTTTTTTTCCCTGGTGGCAGTCTAGTAAAATTAGCTCTTATTTGCGGTCACGTACATCTTAATTTGGGACCTCGTGCTATCTGGGGTGGGTGGTATCTGGGGCCTTCGGAGCTGCTGGTCGAGATGAGGTGAAAATGGAGAATCTAGTTTATCAGAAGGGAAGGACTCGGGGCAGATTTAGCAGAAGGAAGACGGGGATGTAACAGTTACTTTTTCAGGACCCAGCTCCTGCCCTATTCAAAAGTGAGAGCAGTATTAGGAGGAGGAGGTAGCAATGCAGAAGCGCCCTGGATTTCCAGACTGCTCCAAAGGACTGGACAGAACACAAAGACTTCATTTCCCGAGCACTGTTCTCCTCTGTGGGGTCATGCTGAAGTCCCGCTACATGCTGTACACACAAGGATTCGACTTTGCAGCCAGAACAACCCATGTAGTTTATGGGAACATTTCCCCGACATCTGCAATAGCAGAAACTTAAAATGTTTAAAGTGTCTTTCTTAAGGAGCCACCGACGAAGCTTTCAGCTGGGTGATTCACATTACGGCTAGACAACGAAAGGGGATTCAGAGCCCGTGAAAAATCATCCTCGTCGGCAGCTAGGCTTGGCATTGACCCCTCACTCCTGTAGAACAGTGCCAGGTGTATCACTGTGCCACCTCTGCCGTGCGGGGTGTCTTTCCTTACTTACTGCTTGGAGTCCCTCTTGGAAGGGAGTTGATTTTACACATGTTTTTTTTTTTTTTTGAGTACGGGAATTTTTCCTGCCCCGTTGTCCAGTGTCATCTTTTCTTTCCTTAAGCATCCTTGCATTTCTAATAAATACATTTTCCATAGAGTCTGACACTTTGCAATTTCATTTAAACTTGACATCATCTCAAGAAGCGGTTGTGTTTTACAGGTGGTTAAGGTGAGATACGTTAAAGGTGGCGAACCATTCAGTCTTCAAGCTGAGGAGGCGTTGGCAGAGGCTCTTACAGAGGCTGGGAGTTCTGGTGATGTTCCTTTCCTCAGCGGAATATGCCGTTTTCTGGATGGGTGTCTTCTTGGCCAGTTGCCTGGGGACAAAAGGGAGGTCTGTGGGTATCGTCGGGGTAGAGCAGACAGTTCCTCCTTGTAAATTCTGGAAGCACATTTCTGTTCAGCTTTTCCTGGGAAGAACATTTCTGTTCAGCTTTTCCTGGGAAGAACATTTCTCTTCAGCTTTTCCGTATTGCAAACTTCACCAAGTTAACTGTAATACGCAAAGACGACTGGCAAAAAAAAAAAAAAAAAAAAAAAAAAAGACCTTCTGAGCAGCTGCTCCTAAACCAGAAGAGCTAACTGCGGCACACATAGAACCAACGGGCGGACCCGCCGGCTCCGGGACTCCTTTACCCCTCGGTCACCCGTGGAGCAGCCGGGCAGGGAGGCGCGGGCCGGAGCTGAGCGGCTGCTGCTTCCCAGGACGGTAAAGCCCGATTTCAACATCTTGGTTTGTCGCGATATAGCCCTCAGCCTTACAGATGAAGGCGGCAGACCGCGACCCTGCCCCACTGCCGAAACGGGCTCCGCTCCGCTCCCTGGGGTCCGTGTGTGTCCCGTGTCCCGTGTGTGTCCCCCCCCGGTCCGGCTGTCGGGTGCTGCCCTCTCCCGTCCGCCGCCGGGAACCCGCGTCCTGCCCGCCCCGCCCGCGGCCGTTTCCTGCGGCAATTCCCGAGGTTTTCTGTCTTTCCGTGGAATACCCGCCTCGGGATGGGATGCACGCCCCCGCCGGCGGCCGTGCCCCGCTCACCGACGGGCTCTGCCCCTGCTCCTAATGACTCAACCAGCTAATTAGCGCTTGCGGGCGTAGGCGTGTGTTTTCCCGCAGGTACAGCACCTGCAGGTTCAGTTGGGAGGGTTTTTTTTTCCTCTTTGTTTTGCTCTCGGAGCTGAAAGTTGAGGAAATGCCCTCTCGCTGGTTTTTTGGGGTTTTGGGGTTTTTTTTTCCTGGGGATATCAACAATCGCTGCTCACCCGTCAGGCTGCCTGTTTAGAAATAATGCTCAGAACTGTAACAACAATCATTATAATAACAAACTGTTTGTCTGTTGTTGTTATTACTAAAAAGGCCAGCAACTGCAGCAGGCCAGTGTAGCTGTATGCTTGCAGTTTATGTGGGTCAGGCATAAACTAATCTTTTGGCTTTTCAGTTTACCACTGAAAGGCACAAAACTTTTCCTGCCTCTTCCGATCCGGGAGATACCCGCTTGCCTTCTGACCTGCATGCCTCTCCTCTGTTCCTACCTCCCGCTAAACACCTGCATTTTCTGCCCAGGCACGGACCCATTTCAGGTTTGGATGAGGAGATTTCTGCTCATTTGTGCCCACGCTGGTGTTGACGGGATGCGCTCTTTCTGTAGGTGGGATACGCTGGGACGAAGCCCCGCCGCTGCACCCGGTGTGTGCTTGGTGGATTCTGTGCTTGAATATTGGCCCCGCAGGAGAAGTAAGCGAGCGCAGAAGGACACGACGAGGGGACGAGGGTCGGATCCAGTCCTGGGCTCGCTGCCGAGCGGCGGGTGCTCGGGGTGCTGCAGGGCTATCGCTGGTAACGGGGCTCCAGCCCAAGGACTTCTCCCCGTTTTCCAGAATGATCTGACACGGCGCGACCCGATGTGGGTTACTGGGACTTACAGGAGACGCGCTCCCAGAATGGGAGGGAGTCATCTCGTAGGAAGGGAAGCGTTTTCTGGGGAGGGTTTAGAATGGAGCTCGATTGCCTGCTCATAGAAATGTAAAGCTTTTCCCTTTGCAATTCTCCTTTCTTGTACTCGCCCACTAAGGCAGTAAAACCATATACTTCTCATGCCTACAATCCCATTTGTTTTCCTTTTTTCCTCTGAAGGCGACCTCTCTAAGGAGCCCTTAACCTCCCGCCTGCTTTTTCCTCTGTTACACAGGGCTGCTCTCCACTGCTTGTCACCCGTCAGGCAAGATGCAATGAAATGCTTCTTGCAAGGCGTTCAATATAGACCGGGATGGCAAATTCAGGAGCCAAGCAAATAAAAATATCAAGAGGTAAAATGGGAAATTGATAGGAGGATTCATTTTGCACAAGAACCTATTGAACTAGTAAGAAGGAGGAAAATGCTTCATTTTATGTGCACCAAGTGAATACCTTCACCAGAATTATTAAGACCACATTCCTTGTGTGCTTAATGCTAGGGAGCAGAGGAATTACCCCCATCTGTTACTAAACTGTTATCACAGGACTTCGTAGAAGTCAGGCGGATGTTTATTATCTTACACTTCTGCCATAGCTTCTCTTAACAATTAATTTTTTTTTTTTATTTTCTCTGAAATATCTGTATACATCGAGTGAGGGGGACAGAGTTTTTGGGGGAAGGCATGTGCTATGTTTACTTGGAACCGGTTCTTTCCCTGCAGCGGCTGAAAGTGGTAACGTCCACAGTACTGAGGCTGCTGAGATGTGTTAATCTGAGTTTACAACATTTATTCGGCTACACTGGCAAACCAGCTTGGGTCTGGCGCAGGGACGCCGGGTGTCGTTCCCCGGCTGAGACTCCCACAGGCTGTTCCTGTGCCTGCCGGACTGCGCGGGCTCAGGGGCATCGGCGCCGCAAAATGGAGATGCTGCCAGTGGCACTGTTTGTTGGTAAAATAAAAACAAAGCCAGGAGTCTGGTATTTCCTTAGGCGCTACTTGTGGCTTGAAATCAAATCCACTTTAGTAATTTAGTTTGGTCCGTGGCAAGCTCGCTTACGTGGAGGCAGCTCTTGGTTTAGTTGCCTTCAGTGCCGAGATGTGCTCGGTTTTGTTATCTGCAGCCCGGACTTTGTTCGTGCCACAAAGGGGCCGATGTCTCAAACTGCGTGGACACAACAGAGCCCTGATTGTCATGAAAATGGGCAAAGCCTGGCTGGAGCCCAGAGAATTATGAAACGGTGGCTGTGGGTGGGAGGGTGAGAGCATGAGGAAGGGCTGCCCCTGTCCTGGGGCCACACGGCTCTGCCAGCCCCGCTCTGCCCAAATTTGGGTTTTGTCACGAAAGTTTTTTGGGATCGACTGTGGCAAGTGACGGTGCCTGCAGACTGTGTCCTGGAAAACCTCCGCCGTCCTTGGTCTGGCAGTGCCTGACCCATTTCAGCGCTGCCTCACGCCTCTAGTTAGGCTCCACATTTCTGAAAAAGTCACATCTTTTAGGAATTCCTTCTCTCCGGAATCACGGTCTCACGGCGCGCGCCCAGGGAGCGCCCAGGGAGAGGGGCACTCACTGCCCGGCAGTGCCCACGCTGCTCCCGCCTGCGGAGTTGCTTCCCGCAGGCAGCCCGGGCGAAACACCGGCGCTCCCAAAAGCGAATAGGGAAAACGTTATCGAGAAAAAGCTCTCAAAAAGCTCTCACGCCTGCATTGGTACAGGATGCCTTTTAAAGCATTGCACAACTCTTACCCATATTTTCCTTTTCTCCTGCCACATTTATAACCTGTCGTCTTCTCCCCTGTCTCCTAGCTGGTTTGCCTGGCACCGCAGTTCACTGTGGACAAATCACAGCAAAACTCAGTGTTTTTCCTGTCCTCGCTTGCACACAAGTGACCCCGTGGGTGGCGGGATGAGCCGATGCTCAGCACACCCTGGAGATCTTCCTGTGTCTTCCTCTTGCTTCCCAGGCCCGTCCCTTATGGCCGTAACATCAAGACAATAGATCCGTTGCAGGCAGCGGTGTCACTTCCCCAGTTTTTGGCAATGGTTTTGGCTTTTGCTGTTACGAAAATGTTAGATGTCAGTTACAGGAGCGCTAGCTTTTTCTGTTTGGGGTGGCAGTTGGCTGATTCAGGCTAAAAGAAGGACCAGCCACCTTATTTTGCCTTTTACCAGGCTTGCTTTAAGGCTGTTCGGTTCAGGCAACGGAATTAATCTTCCCTGTGTCTTTTCCTGCCCTCTGCCCATTCCTAGTTTGGCCTCTCATTTTACAGAACAGTTCCAGACCTCTGTAATTATTTTCTGCCCTTGAGGATTTACTATGGACAAACTGTGATGTGTATTTAATGTAAGTGAGTTCTGAGTAATTTGGGAATTGTTTGGCCAATTATCCGTTTTCCCAGCCGGGTTTTGTCTACAACTGCAGTTGTTTCTGAATTAGCAGGGGGTTTTTTTTGGTGCATCTCCAGTTCGAGTCCCAACAGCGGTTGCGTGAGCAACTTTGAGTCAGCGCGTTATCCTGAGATTAAGTTGCTTTATTTCAGATCGCTGTGTCCACATCACACTGCGGTGTTACAAAATAAGCACTCTGCATTCTGGTCACACTTCTCTGAGGGACGCCGGGAGCGAGCGGAGTGCTCACATGGGATGAAGAATGCAGAGATTTGGGAGCAGGCACAATTGCAAACAGCTGTGTAAACAGCACAGCCAGGGGATGGCTTACCTTGGCCATGCGCGGCGAGGGCAGGGTAGCAGGCTCCTCGCACGGCCCTGCTTTGGTAACCTCCAAAGTAAAAAAAAGCGAGGTCAATCCGAAGAGCGTGTCAAGGACCGACACAGCAACTTTACAGATTTACAGCATAAGCAAACCGGAGACCTGGCCCGGTGAAGGACTGGTTTGCGACAGCTTGCTTCTGCATTATGCACCTGCTCCTGCAGAGATATTCTATGATTCTATGGTAAGCGACGGGTTAAGAGCAGGATCGTGAATCGGCAGAATCGCAGAAGGGTTGGGGTTGGCAGGGACCTCCGAGGTGGACGGGTCGGACCCCTCTGCCCAAGCGGGGTGAGCTGGAGCAGGGTGCCGGGGCTGGCAGGAGGAGACCGCTGAGCCTTGCTCTTGCGTGCACATGGGGTTATTTGCATTGCTGGATGTCACCAGAAAGCAATAAAATTTCAGGCTTGGGATCAAGTGAAATATGACCTCTTTTGTTGCCTCTGTGGCTTGTTTATTTTAAGTCAGCCGTTTCTCAGGGCATGGTTGAGCCCTGCAGTCCTCAGGATGAGGAACAGCAGCAGACCCTGGCTTTTGAACGGAGTCAGCATAGACATCTGGAGGACAGGTGGAACTGGGCATTGGCAGAGATGTTTTTGGCCATTCCCTTTAAATGTCTCGGTGTGGTGAGTGTTGTTGTGGGCTTGGTCAAACCCAGCTGACCACTGGCACAGCTTATCGCGCATCCCATGTTTGCAGCACGAAGGACGCATGAACCAAGGTTGAGTTCATCCCAGGAGGAGGATGAAGGAGCAGAAGAGCTTCATGAAAACATTCAGTGCTGCGGAGAAACAGGCGGCTGTATCTGACAGAGAGCTCACCACTACCAGTGCAGCCATGGAAGTGCCTGTTTTGAGGCGGGCAGCTAAATCAGCCACAGATCTATCGTTACGAAAGTTTGCAGGGGCACCAAGTTTAGAGGCAGAGATGATCCGCCTTGAGGAGGCTGAGGAGCGTGGATTTTTTAATTAGGTGAGAGAGAAATTGGGAAAAGACAAAACACTCGATGTCTCATGCAGTGTTTTTCACCATAGGGCAGGTTTTCTTGTTGGAGCTATGGGCAACGTGGTTTTTAAGTCCATTCTAGCGACAGCGCTTCTGAAACTATTTCCATCAGGAGAGTGAACGCCAGCTCACTGACAGGCCGGTGCAGATCATACTGTTAAGTTCTGATCATTGGACTGACCTTGGCACCTGTCCATCGCCAGCTGCCTGTGCACCAGTCCTGCCCTGTTCATTGTCTGCCCGCACTCACCGCTGTCCTTAGCCCACCGCATGGTTCGGGTGACCAGAACGGGGCTGCACAGCTCACACATCCCCGTCGGCATCGACCACACCGCTCCTCCCGCGGGACACGCTCGCACGGGGACTCAGAGAGCCCTTGTGCCCGCTGACGGGCACACCTACTTTTTTTTCCTCATCTGTTGCTGTATTTCATGCAGTGGTTGTGTTTTTCCCCGTTCCATTCCAACTTCAGAATGCTACCGTGGCGCTTCCAAAGCTGACTGCAGAGCGTACCTGCAGGCAGAAGGCAGAAACCCCGATTTCCCGGCGCGGCTCAGCAGGTGTATGTTTTTCTAGAGCCAGGTTTGTTTTCCGTGTTAGTCTGGGCAGTAATCTTCCAAGTCAGCTTTTGTGAGGCTGATGACAACAATACAAACTGATGCTGAAATCACTTTTCTAAAGCAAGCCTGTGCTAAGCAGCCTCAGAGGATAGAAAATGGACTGTGCGGCAGTTTCTTCGGCTTTCCTGCGGAGCGCTGACGTTGGGCATGGCCGAGAGGGACGCTGGAACAGGTTGTGCTCCTGCTCATCTGGCAGCTACCGCATTTCTGTAAGTGAAGACTACGAAATAGAGCGCGAGCGCGTGCCGTGTTGACTGCTCACCCTTTGGAAATCTCTGTATGACCACAGAGAAAGCGCACGTGTTCCTCCGTTGAGGAAGCTGGAGTGAGCATCCCGTCCCCAGCATCCCATCGCCAGCGTCCCATCGTCAGCATCCCGTCGCCAGCATCCCATCGCCAGCATCCTGTCGCCAGCATCCCATCGCCAGTGTCCCAGCCCCAGCGTCCCATCACCAGTGTCCCGTCACCAGCGTCCTGTCGCCAGTGTCCCGTCACCAGCGTCCTGTCGCCAGCGTCCCGTCGCCAGCGTCCCATTGCCAGTGTCCCGTTGCCAGTGTCCAGTCGCCAGTGTCCTGTCCCCAGCGTCCCATCGCCAGCGTCCCATCGCCAACATCCCATCGCCAGCGTCCCATCGCCAGCATCCCGTCGCGAGCATCCCATCGCCAGCGTCCCGTCGCCAGCATCCCATTGCCAGCGTCCCGTCGCCGGCGTCCTGTCCCCAGCGTCCCGTCCCCGTAGCCTGGCTTGTGCAGACCCCCGTGAGGAGGGCTCCGGTCCCCCGCCCCCGTAGCATCCACCTCCGTGGCAGCGCCCCAGTTCCCGGTCCCGTGGGACCTGGGGGTCCCAGTCCACGTTCACGGCGGGGCTGTGGCCGTCGGCTGCGCCGTTGGGCACGGGAAGACGCTTGCTCGAAGGCCAGCACCATGCCTTCCCTTGCCCACGCTGGCGGCCTGTGTTTGCTTAGCCGTGCGGCGGTGTCCGTCCGTCCGTCCGTCCGTCCCGAGCCGCGCGTCAGCGACGACTACCACTACAGAGGAATTTTTGGGCCGGTACCGGGTACCGCTTAGTGGGAACCATTTCCCCGGGGCAGAAACTTCCCGGTGCGGCTCCAGGCTGTCGGTGCGACCCCTCGGGCAGCCCCGGCCAGCGACTCGGGGCGACACCGACCCCCCCCCCCCCC
>JANZLQ010000055.1:19441301-19458741 GCA_026212715.1 Elanus axillaris | reverse complement strand
ACTGCTGACTGACCAACCGACCGACCCACAGACCGACCAACCGACCGCTGCCCAACTGACCCACCGACCGCTGACCAACCGACCCACCGACCGACCAACCGACTGACCAACCGCTGACCAACCGACCCACCGACCGACCCACCTACCCACCGACCGCTGCCCGACCAACCGACCGCTGACCAACCGACCCACCTACCCACTGACCGCTGCCCGACTGACCCACCGACCCACCAACTGACTGACCAACTGACTGACCGACCGACCCACCCACCGACCAACCGCTGACCGACCAACGACCGACCAACGACCGCCCGGTGCCCGACCGACCCACCGACCGACCAACCAACCAACCGCTGCCCGACTGACTGACTGACCGCTGACCGACCAACCGACCGCCCGCCCGGTGCCCGCCCGGTGCCGGCCCACTGCTCCTTTTTTCCCCAACAGCCGTCCCGGAGGAGGCGGCAGCCTGCCGGGGCGCGGGCGGTTGGTTTTAAGGAGCATCGTGCTTCCCAAAGGATGGCGTGACTTGATTCGCAAAGTTACGTCCTATCGGGGCTTAAGTAAGGTCGGTTCTGAATTCAGGTAAGGGACGGAGCTCAACATGGGAAGGGAGAGCAGCTTTGAGGGGACTGGCTGCCCTGCAGCCCTGTACGGCTCTGCTGGGGAGTGCGTCTGTGGTTTGGAACCATCCAGGTTCCCTGAAGCCTTTTTTGATGGACCACCGGCAAAAACATGGCTACATCTTGACTACACGGAGCTAGCGAGACTGCCAAAAATCCCCTTTAAGAGAAGCATCTCAAATGTACAGTGATCCGGGAGATGCGGGAGCTCGATACCCGAGCCGCAAGCAGCAGGGAGTAGCGCCGGTCCACCACGGCGTGTGCTGGTCCCTGCTGGGACCCACGTCAAGCAGCGCAGCAGATACCAGCCTTGGTGCCGAGCACCTCCCAGGGTTTGGGGGGGTTTCTTCCATTTAAGCTAGGACTGGGTGTAAGAATTTACAAAAATAAACAAAGTCAGTTTGCATCCTGTAAGTCTTGCTGTCGGGTGCTGTGCCTGCGGGGTCCGGCAAGGCAGTCCGCAAAGCACCGAACCACCGGCCAGCGGAGAGCTGCTGGAGCGGCGGGGACTGCGTCTAGAGTAATGGGGTTTGTTTAACCTCCGCTTGTTGAAAATATCAACGGTCGTAAAGATAAAGCGCATGAGCTTGGGTAGTGCCTTGGCTAGAGCTGGGGTTTAAATGGCACCCGCTGCTGCAAGGACCTGCGCGGCCGAACTACAAACTCCTCTTAGGACACGGGGGTTGAAGGTTTTACCGGGTTTGAGTTGCGAGTACAAGAGTTCCCGCAAAGTGTTGCCCTCCGCAGTGGCCGGCAGCCGTTGCCAATTAGAAAGGCAGCTCATCAAACCAGTTCAGCAGGGAGGGCAGCTCTGCGGGGCTGAGGGAGCTGGAGGACGGAGTGAAGACCAGCCTGGTGACCCCAGCGTCGTCTCCGTGGTTAAGAAGAGCTGTAAACTCTGCAGAGGCAGATTTTCCAAGGCGTTCTGTAAAATGACGTGAACATAGAAAAGGAAGATGTAAGCTAATGTCTGCTGTAATTACACCTTGAAATCAAAAGACCAAGACCATTTATGTCCGTGGCTTGTAATGGAATTAGCCGAGAAGCCTTTGGGATCACAATTAGCAATAAAATATCTTGGAAAAAATAGAGAAGCTCCCCCCCAAATTGGAAAACTCTTACTGTAGTTCCACTGAGTTAAAAAAAACTAAAGGGAGCAACGGAGAGCTAACCATCGTGGCTTAGTTTTACATCAGTCAAATTTTTTTAATGAGAAATCAGTGTTTTCTGGGAAGAGCTTTCATAGAAAATAAACAGCCTTGTTTATTAAAATGAGCTTATTGTCTTGCTATACCTTAAGAGATTTGTGTGATGTAGAAGGTAGCCGTAATTGTTTTATATCCTGTGCGTGTGGCTTCTCCAGTGTGCTTAAATGAACGCTATCTGGCATTTTAAATAAAAATACTTGCCTTCTGTGGAGGTGATAGAGTTTGCGTTAGAAGGATTAAGACTGTATTGCTGATTTCGTAACGTGTTGTTGTAAGGTGCCGCAGGGATCGCTGTGCTGCTGGTCATGGACTGCCGGAGTTGTAAATCACCAGGACACTTTTCCATAGTGATTTGCATTGCTTGACTGGGTGGTTTTGATTCAGGAAAACGCAGTTTAGGTCCAGGTGCGGGGTGTGCATAGCTCTGCCTTGCTCCAATTGCCTTGGCTGAACCCGCGTCTGTAATCCCTGAGTTGCAAGTGCAGCACCGAGGCAGACGAGGATGATTTGAGCTGAGGATATTTAAAACCAAGCAGCAGCGTGGCTTTTCTGGTACAGAAATTTTTCCTTAAATATTGTGTCGTTTTCTGCTTTGGGAGGGCCTCCTGCAGCCCCGTGTGCCAAGCAGGGTGAGGCCGGCCGGCAGCAGCAAGGTCACCGCGCAGCTGGGGAGAGACTCCTGCCAAGTCTGGCCAGGTCGTGGTGGGAAAGAGATTGGGACCTGATAAAGAGGGGGACCCGGCCCGGGAGAGGAGGCGCACGAGGAGCAGCGTTGGTCCTCGAACGCTGTCGGCTTCTGCAGAGCTGCTCTGCCGACAAAGAGAGAAGCAAAGGGAAGAGGAAGGTAGAGAAGCAGCTCCAGGATAATCCCCTTAATCGGACTTCACTGAAGCTGCCTGGAAGTTGTTTAAAGAGCCTGAAAAATGCAGCTGCTGTATTGAGAAACTAGGCTGCCCTTTGGAAATGAAGCTGCATAGCTCAGTCTAGTAACTCGAGTTTTAAACGACAGCTTTGCATGCGACCGGCTGGGTAAAACATCTCCCCTCCATTTTCTGCGATAGCTGTAGGAGATCTGGCCGTCGGAAGTGACAGCCGTGTTCCTAGTTACCGGTGAAGTGCTCTATCCCTGTGTTATCCGTAGCACTGCTTGGTGTCTCTCCAGGTGGAGCCTGGCTCGCCGCGGTTCGCAGGGCTGTGGGCAGTGGAGTTAGAAATGCCAGCGTTTGCATTTCATTTTCTAGCAGTCGTGGGTATTCTTTGCCTTATTTCTGGAGGTGAAGTAGGTTTGCTTTCTGTGTGCCACCTCTCAAATTATGCTGGAAGTAACTGTGATAAAGGATTGCTGTTCCTTCGCTACCTGTCGCTCAAGGATCACATGAAGAAATACTAAACTCCCCGAGTAATGCCTGTAGCCCCATCGACGTCTTTATGCCCTTCGGGGTGAGGATCATGGTGTGTACTGCTCGAGCAACCCGGTGCCCTGGAAGGCACTGGAGGTTTCTGTGCTTTGGTGAACAAAATGAGTCTTTTAAGAGACAAAGATTTTTTTTCAAAACAGTAGATACCTTCTTATGTATTTCTGGAATACCGAGCAGTAGTGTCCCTCACCAAGGTTTGGTTGTTTTCTTTCAGCAATCAGAGAGGATGGCATGCCCGGAGGCAGAAACAAAAGCATCGGACCTGTCCAGGTGAGCACGTCCGACCCTTTCTCCCCAGTTCCCTTCAGCTTTTGCTCTCTCGGCCCCGGCACACAGCTCCTCTCGCCGCGGGGGGCTCAGACCGCGGCAGCAGCTCGGCGTGGGATGGGGCCGGGGTTCGTTTGAGCCTTTCTCGGCCCTGTCTGTGCCTTCTGCTGGCGTAGAAGGGTTTTGACTCTCCACAAGTGGAGAATTACGTCATGAACTGTAGATTTCTAAATAAAGCTCGGTGCTTGCTTGTTCCTGGAGGGGACGCGGCGCAGTCCCAGGGTGCCTGTGCGAATTCACGGGCAGTCCTGCAGCGTTCTGTCCTTTGTGAGCCGCACAAGGACGTCCGTCCCTCCGCAGCTCCCAGTAAATCTCACAGGCTGCCTGCTGCAATTCCTTCAGTTGTTGCAAGCGGAGCACCCAGTAAATGTCTCGCTGATTGATGGTGCAGCTTGTCTGGAGATGTCTTGTAAAGCGCAAGGTAATTCAGCACAACAGCTTGTACTGCACGCGTGAGAAATGATGGCCATTTCCAGCTCGCTTCTAGAAAAGAGGTCTTTTAAAAGTTTACTATTTATTTTAATAAAATAAAAATAACACTGAAGGCATTTTCTTTGTCTCTCTGTGCCTATGAAGAGACTACTCGCCCCAGTCCAAAAGCAAACCGAGAGAAGCCAGATGCCCTGCTTGCTCAGTAAGGTCCTTCCTAGCGAACCGAGAAGAGGGCAAGAATTGGACAGTGCGGCCGTGCCCGTGCTCAGCACCAGAGAGAGCCTAGCTCAAACGATAAAATCTCTTAGTAATGATAGAGCATCTTCTGCTGTTTGCAAACATCAGATTTGTAACAGCATTAGTTACCGATTCTTAAAGCCTGGGGGGGGCTCTCGAAGAAGAACACGCATTTAATTTCTGGCCCGGTAACAATTTGTACTGCCTCTCTGGGCGACGTAGCTGTAGTAAAACAGCAGGCTCTGCTAGCCAGGGCCGGCCCTTGCTGGCCTGAGACGTGCGTGATCGGTCAGCGTTGGACCATAGGTCATGCCGTCAGCTCCGTTTCCTGCGGTGAGGCTGTTTAGCTATTGCACTCTTCGGGTGCTGTACCTGGGTAAGCTTGCTGAGTTTTTCTGACACTTTTGCAAGACTGGAATAAACTGTCTAAGCAGCGTTTGGCTCTTGAAAATGATGTTCAGAGTTCACTGCACTTTCTTGCAGCGTGTTAACGCGAGGTCTTTCCACGTTTTGCAACAACCTCGCGAAGGGACACGCACAGAATTAAAAAAAAAAAAAAAAAGCCCAGAAACTTTTATGTTGCATTTTCCCCGCTACTGATGCAACATTTCTCCAGGAGCATACCCAGCTCTTTCTTGAAACTTTATACTTCAGTGAACTCAATTTTTAATTTTTTTCAAGTCTATTCTAACTTCATATATATTATTCTCTAACACTTGTTTTAAGTATTAGGTGCTTGATTACTTCTTTGGGTGCCACCTGGTTCTTACCTGGGGAAAAATAGTGAACGACGATTCCCTATAAATGTTTTTCTGACTAATTTCCTATGTGTCACCTTGCCTCTCTCAGTTGCTTTATCAAACTGGAGCCTACCCCACCTTCTGTTTGCCTTTACCTCTGCTGAGTACTGAGTGATGTTCCCGATGAACTGGCCTCTATTACTCCCAGGTTTCTCGCTGTGTGACAGTGGCTGATTTACGGCTCGTTGCTGTGTGTATTTGACATCGTCTTTTCATGTGTCCATTCCTGCCTGCTCTGTTATCGTCACTTGAATTGTACTGCAGGCGCTGGAGGTCACCGCAATTAGCTGTAAATAGAATTTTTCGTGGACGTTGTTAAATGTAAAGGAAAGGTGAGATACCTGCAGGAATGGCGAAGAGCTTCTCCTGGTGCAGGGTGGTTTCAGCTCTGTTGGATGTGGCCGTACGGACAAGGTGTTGGCGTCCCGAGGCTCTGCCTTACTTCTGTTCTCAACTGAAGTAACCATAACGGTCCTGTATTTGACAGATATCAGAGGAAGAGATTGAGAGAATTATGTCTGGGCAAGAATTTGAGGGAGAGGCGAACATGTCATGGAGCAACAATGGAGACAGTGACCATAGTTCCCCTGGAAATGGAGTTTCTGAGAGCAACCAGCCTTCACCCGTTTCTACTCCATCTTCAAGGTGGGAATGACCCCTGGAAGAATTTTGTGTTAATCTTGACCGTCTTTCCCTGCGTGATACTTTGGGTCAATGTAGGAAGAATACGCTGTGAGTGCCTCTTTGTGTAAACTGTGCATCCTGCAGATCCTTACATTTCTGATTGTGTTTTAAGAAGGACAGCCACTGGCTTGAAAAAAATTGAACTGGGTGGTGAAACGGTCATGAGCAAATGAAGAAGAAGGCAATGTTGAGTTAAAACTACATTTAAAATATATCTCTTAATTTGTGTTGATATTTTTTTCTGCAGATCATGGGAACTTGATTACCTTTCACTGCTCATTCTGCATAAGCTCTTTTTCTGCACTGTGCTCCGATTTTGAAAATAAATTACTCCATTTAGGTTATTAATTGATAGTGTTGTATTAATGCCAGTTACCGCATCAGGAGTAGGAGTGCCAGCCTCCTGATGCAGCCTTTGATTGTAAACAGGTGGAGAATCTCACACCTACATTACATCTGCTTTCAGTTGCACCTTAAGCTAGGAGATACTTGTATTCACTGGCTGTGTAAATACTTAATTTACAGTCCTAAATTCTGGCCGTTTACGGAAGCTGGGATGGAAATGCTTTGGACGGTTGGGTTTCTGTGTTATTCTCCAAATGGCTGCTCAGCAGCAGTTCCCAGACCTCCATAAGGGTGACTAGTGCCAAGCCAGGCTCGGCATGAGGCAAGTGTAAGGTGTCTGGTCTGCGCACTCTCAGTTATTTCCAGAGTAGCGTTTAAATACAAAGGCACTTCCCACTCTGATTTTTTCTTCCCTGTTTTTATTAACATTTCTGATGGAGCTGGATGCAACGCTTTAAAGAATCAAGTGGAATTCTGGGGGTATATTAAAAAGCTTTTCCTTTTCCAGTAGGTCCGTGGAGCTGAATGGATTCGCTGCACTCAGGGATCAGTATATCGGGACGCCGGTGTCCACGCACTATCAGTACCTCCCGCACCTTTTTAGCTATTCTGCTCACTCGGCTCTGATGCCCCCCCAAACGCGCAGCCTGGACCCCCAGTCGCACAGTCTTATCAATCAGTTAGTATCAGCGGAGGACCTGGAGCCGCTCGGCACACCGATGCTCATTGAGGACGGGTGAGTGTGTGCGGCATGGTGCAGGCAGCAAAGCGGAACCCGTCCCGTGGGTGTTCTGTGCCCTTGCCTGGGGCTGGAGCTGGCATGCCTGGACCTTGCCCGGGGTTCCAGGCTGCAGGGCCAGGCTGAGCTGGAGCGGGAGCGGGTTCAGTGGGTTTCAGCCCTGAGAAGGCATTAACTATACAAGAGGCCTGGTAATGAGCACGGAAAGAAGCTGGAAAAATGCAGAAGTGGAAAAAAACTGGGTAGTCCGTCCATTGGTGAGAGCTGCAGGGCTGTCCCTGAGGCCAAGCTGCCCCACGCCTGGCAGGCTGGGTGCTGGCCGGGTGGGTGATCCCAGGGGTTGGGGGGGGGTCTCCTTGCAGACCCTGGCCAGGCAGGCTGGGTGCTGGCCACCGTGGCTCGCACCGCCGGGTGACACTCAGGGCACCGGCACATTGGGCACTTGAACACGAATTCCGGTGGCATTTGCCTTGCTTTTCAAGTGCCTTGTCAGATGATGTCATTCAATGTTGTTAATTGTATTTATGCCTTCATATTAACTGTGCCTGCAGGTATAAAGTGACTCAGGCAGAGCTGTTTGCGTTGTTGTGTCGTCTGGCGGATGAATTGCTTTTCAGGCAGATTGCTTGGATCAAGAAGCTGCCATTCTTCTGCGAACTCTCCATCAAGGACTATACCTGCCTGCTCAGCTCTACGTGGCAGGAGCTGATCCTACTCTCCTCGCTGACTGTTTACAGCAAGCAGATCTTTGGTGACCTTGCAGACGTCACCTCCAAGTACTCTCCCTCCGACGATGAGCTGCACAGGTGAGATGTCGCGCTGAGCCTGTGGGTAAGGGAGCGAGATCTAGAGATGGAGGAGCTGTCGGGAGGATGGCGATTGCGTGCGTGTTTCTGGCCCTGTGACCAACTAACCACCTCTTCTGGGACGGGTCACCTCACCTGCTGCTGTTTTCCTTTTCTGGTTTTTAGGGGATGGTTGTTCCGGGCTTAGAAAGTATGCCATGGTTAGCTAGTGTTGAACCAAAACTTCCTTCTGCAGGGGAAGGTGCAGAGTGCTGTGTGGTGCTTTTTGAAGTTCCCATAGCAATGCTGTCACCCTCCAGCACAGCCCTACAAACCACCTTTTTTAAGGGAAGAGTAAAACTAAGCAACACTTTGGGTAACCCTGAGATACAGGTCGGAAGGTCCTATTTACAAACCCTTTGGGCCAGTGGAAAGGTTGTTCACAAAGCTGGTTGTCTGTATTATCAAAGTCTTCGTTATTAATTGCTATTTCATTGTTTTGATTACATAAATTTAAAGATGTTGCAACTTAGCTCTTGTTTTTTCCATAGTACATGCTATCTGATGCTCTGAGGAACCTGCCTTTCATTTATCATTTTGGTCAGGGTGTTGTTTTTCGGTTTGGGTGTTTTGTTTTGTAGTCTTGGTGCCAGATAGATCCTCCTTTCGGTACTAGACTCACAGTCTCACAATATTATAGCAGAATAGGTCGGATTTACGGAAACTGCTGCCCACCTTCCCTTTTACCATCTGCCCCGTTTGCGCTCTGCCCTTGCTAGACTTGGTGATTTTGCTCAAGAGTCACCGGGGGATCTAAGCGTCTGACGAGCGGAGATTTAGCATACTGCTGTGGTCCTCAGCCATCGCAGTATCTAACAGTTCCTTGAGGTTCCTTTGTGTGTCTGTTTTGACAACCGGAGGGGCTGGCTGGCTGAGACCAAGGCAGAGGCGAGTGGAGGAGCTAAAAGCTGGACCCAGGTGTCTCATTTCCTTGGGCAGGTTCCTCCGCGGTGCTGTTCTGCCCGGCCATTCATCGTGCATCTGGTGCTGCTCCTGCAAGGAACAGTAAGGGTCATAGAAAACCACAATAACACTTGTTCTGCATTCAGCCATCCTTTTGTTCCTGCTGTCCTGGTCAGAGCCTCAAAAGAGAATTGTTTGTTTCATTTTGAGTTTGTGATAAATACGAGCAAGAGGTAAGGAAACAAGACAAAGGAGAGATCCTCGCCCTTCAGAACCCGGCAATTCAGAGCCGGTTGCCTCAAAAGTCCTTCAGAGGAGATCTGGGCACATGGATGAAAATAGGTGTTCTTGGGAGTGGAATGTTTCTGCAGTCTCTTCTTCTGATTTAGCTCTTCAAGTATCATTAATTGTCATTAGTAATGTGGGAAAATGCACACCAAAAAAGCCATTTTGCGGGAAGTTGCACAGATGCGGGGTCTCAAGTTGCGTGGCTCCCTCTCGGTTGTCTTTATGGTAGTTCAGCCATAGCTTGACTGTCCGCTGGCGGCAGTGGGATAGGTTGTGGGTATCAGTCACCCTGTCGGATGCGCTTGTGGAAAAGCTCGTCCCTTGGGATTTGTGAGGGGCTCTTATGGAGAGGCGTCCAACCTGTGAGTTTCCCCGTAGAGCCCCTGTTTCTTCGCAGAGCTCTGGCATTGATCAGTAATGACTGCAAACCAAAGTTCACTAGATCTCAGCCGGTGGAAGAAATCTTGCTGAGCTGTGATAATCTGGCACTTTGAGGTTAATTTCTGTTCTTACTTAGCAAAACGATGGGAGCAACGCTGATGCTTAGGTAGGTGACGAATGAAGGCAGCCCCTGCGTTTTAATCACTTCTAACAACTGGCTAAATGTTCTGTTTGCCTGCTAGATCAAATGTTTTCTTTTATTGTGCTGTTTTTCTGGAGATGAATATGAAATGAATAGATTCCTGACCTCCCCCAGCACTCCTGATAGCGCTTCCCTTCCCCCTCCTCTCCAGCTGATCCCGATAACTCCCAGCCAGAAACTTGCCTGGTGTAAACTGCGAGGAAAAGTGTGTGGAGGAGTCAGTCCTCGAGAAGAAGTAGGGCTGTGAAAAACAGAACAGCTTTGTTTGAAAGGGGGAGGAAAGTATGCACAGAAAAGTAAGACAGTTCAACTGCAGGAATGAGAGAAGAGCTCTCCTGGATTTATGAAGTGATGAGTGGCTGGTAAAAATGTGCATGCTCTAAAAACAATTAAACCCAACAGACGACTGAGTAGTCTTTGTGCTCATTAACTTCTTGAGCTTTGCAATCTTGCACCTGCAAGATTTTTAATGTCAACTTGAGAGCAAGAAAACTTGTACAACTTTAGATTAGCCGACAAGGCTTTCATCACTTACAATATTACTTTCTTGAAGAAGTGACCTGGAGTTCAGATAGCTTGTTTTCACTTCTCTGAGGTCAAACTCCACCATGCATTTTACAAATAACTTTGAAGTAAACAAACATACATGCCAAAATAAGGTATTATTCAGTGAAAAAGGTTCTATTTTTGTTCTATTCAAAGGTGGCTTTCTGGCTGTGCTCTTATTCTTTGTGCTGTACAATGCCAGAGTGCAGCTGAAGCATCCCTAAACACTTCTGCCACACTTCTGAGCATTTTTGCAATATGTGGTTTCTTTGAAACCAGGGGTATTGCCATGAGATGTGTTCCCGAGGGGCCAGTGGCACGTGCGGGATGGTCTCGGAGCATGCCTGCGGACACCGGCAGCCCTCCCCGCCCTCCGGCTCCGCTTCTGCCCGCTGCTTACGCCGTGGCTTTGGCATGGCGCGCACGCGAGGCGTTGCTCCTGAAGAAGCAGCCTGGCACCCTCTTCAGCAGGAGGACCTCGTTCTGCACCCGCAAAATCTCCATCAGGCGATTTCCCAGGAGATTTGGGGGAGATTTACATTCCCTCTGCGCCAGCGCGCCTTCTCCTGCCTGCCTTTGTCGCTGGCTTCCCTTGGCGAGCGTGTGCGCTCAGGAGAAACGCGCGGCTTGTTTTCAGCAAACGGCACGGATTCGGAAACAAGTGCGGCTGTGCCTGGTGAGATACTCCAGGGCTGGTACGGATGGTGGATCCAGATCCCAGCGGAGGACCCGGGACAGTCCACACTAGCAGCGGGGTTTTTCTGGTTGGATCTTGATATGCATTTGTGAAGCGCAATGAATCCCACGTGTCTTCTTTGAGGGGGAAGGTTTAGAAGGAAACGGCGTGTGTTCCTTAGGCTGCACAATTCAACCTCAGGCCACAGCCTGCAGTTTCACTCCCTTTAACGTTGGTTACTTGTGGTTTCATGCATATTTGGAGTTGGGAGAAGGATTCCAGCCTTCCTGCAGTATGTCTCACCCCAGAAGCTCTCGGCTGAAAAAAATTAACCAACTATAAGGAACAGGCAATAAATAGGGCTGTGTGGAAGTACAGTGAGTCACTCCTGGGAGTTTTCGGGAGGTGAGCTTCCTCACCTGTCTGCCAGATAAATGAAGCGTGTGCCACTGTTGTACGTGGGTCAGTGTAATTCCTCAGTGTTTAAATCAAGGCAGTTTTCCAGCGGCACTGTACAGGTATGAGAAATTGGAGGCACTTTTGCTGTTGGAATTGGACTTTGTTCTGGGAAGGCAGTGTCTCTGCAGCAGGGTCTGGGGTCCGTGTTCCTGCAGTCCTGTACCACCGGAGCAGCCCTGCTCGGGTGCTGCTCTGTTCAGCTGATACACTGAAATGTGCTGTGCAGAGCCAAAGCCCGGGGATTGCGCCGATTCTATAGGCAAAGGTGAAAATTAATTCATCGGCTTTGTAGAATGGAGGGGGGTTGTTTTAAAACCGACTTGAATATCAGGTTGGGGGTGTTTGTTGCAGAGAGCCAGCATCCCTCTGTAATGTGCTGTGAAGCAGCACCGATCCTGCCTCTCTCAGGGTGCTGTGCAGCTGTTGGGGGCAACCCCAGGCCCCCAGGGACCCGCTGGTGTTCCTGCTGGTGGCCAGCGCGGGTTACGCTGGGTTGCCACGAATGGTGGAAAGCACAAATCGAAGGGAAACGCGAGGTGGTGAGGGGCGAGAACACGTGAAACGCTGCTGGGGGCAGCTTGTCTTCCGAATGGGGGGGGGGGGAAGCACTCCAAGGATTGCTAGAGGTGCTTTTATCCTGCAAAAATACCCGTCAGGAGTAAGGCGCAGGGCTGTATAACGTGGCTGTGAGCTGCTCCCTATTGCGGATAGGCGCAGTGCAACACCAGGCAGAGGGGGAATACCTACTGACCCTTGCATCTGGCAGGATGACGGGTGTTTTGCAGGATATTTTCATGTCCTACAAAAACGAGTATGACTCCGCATTTCTGTGCAATCTCATCTCATTCCCCACACTGCTTAGTTAAACCTCCCCTCAGGCCAGCGAAGTGCAAAGACACAATCCTCACTGAAATCTGGGGACATACAAGCATGGAGAGGCAAAGCAGTGTGCCTACGAGCACACGCAAAGTTTTTGCGTACTCCTGGCTCCGTCAAACCTTTTCCTCTGTCAGAGCAGGCTGGTGATGAACTGAATCACCAAGAGATGTTTTTTTGCGAAAAGATCCGTAGCAGTCAAGTTTGTAACCGAGTCATTTTCCGTCTTATTTCTACTTTAATTTAATGGTGCCCGCAGACTTCAAGCAGTTTTAATGACAGTTTTTTTTAATTCTCTTGGAAGACGTCAAAATCTCTGAAGTTATTTTAATAAGCTTCTTGCCTTTGCTGTACGGACTGTGTCCTGTATACGTTGATGTGTGATCTCTATTCTGCAGATTCAGTGAAGAGGGGATGGAGGTGATGGAGCGGTTGATCTACCTCTTTCGCAAATTTAACCAGTTGAAGGTCAGCAACGAGGAGTACGCGTGTATGAAAGCCATTAACTTCCTAAATCAAGGTGAGTCGAGGAAGAGAAGGTATCGGCCCCACTGGAGAAATTCTCTGAAACAGTCTGAGCAGTCTTTGCTTCCCTGATGGAAAATGGGAGGAAGGGCTCGGAGACCCACAAAGACCCACAGGTCTGGGTGCAGACCATACGCCGTGCGGAGCGGGGTACTTGGGTTCGCACAGAAAGAAATCCTGGAAGTGAATGAATTCATTTGCTTAGCCAGCTTTTATTGCCTTTAAATATAGGCACCAGGGGCAGTTAAGTGTGTCATTTTATATATGTACCAAGGGTACCAATACCAGAATAAGAACAGAGCAAAGAGGCTGGTAAAACCTTCCTGGATAAGGAGTGGGTGAATGATGACTTACCAGCTGCTAACAAACTTCTCAGCAGACAAAGGTGTGTCATCTAAAAGTGTTATTGCTTTAGGTAACTCTTAAGGCAATTAACTAAATGATACTTTAAAACAGTTCATTTGCGTGGCTTTTTTTTCCCGAAGTAAACGTTCACTACTCGCATAACAACCTTTCAAAGATTCCCAGTTAGAAAAGGTATTTTTCTGCTTTAAAGGGTGAATTTGTAAAACCAGTGCTCCTTTTTTTTAGAGCTTTTCTAACTCTTTAAAATATTTACCTCCAGTATATATACTTAGGTCACCTAGCTGGCTTCCTACTTCTCAGATTCTATACCTAATGCCAACTCTTCACAGTGAAAAGCGATCACGAATGAAGTATTTACGTGCAGGCAATGAATTCTGCCTAAGAAGGGACTCTATCCTCCCCTTGATTGAGCAGCGTATTAAAGCTGGCAGTCCAGGCTGCTGCAAGTCCCTGGCCATTTCAAAATCCACGCAGAGTAATTCTTCAGCGTGCGAGAAGATCCTGGTGGTTTCCCAACAACAGTAGTGGGCTGAGATAGTTCGGAATAGATCAGTTCTGTTCCTCGGTAGTGCTTGTCCCTGTCTCCACTCTTGGACCTTGTCTCAATCCGTTGCTTGCGGATGCCCTTCCCTTTCCCAGCCGTTTGCTGCGGCCACGTGCCTGTGGGGCCTCGCAGGACGTTTCTTCATGTTGTAAATGAAGAAAAGTGCTGAGAGGCAAATGCTTAATGGATGGTCTTCAGCTGTAATTTTGGAAATAAATGTCCCCAAAGTCTTTTGTACTGTGAAAGATAGTTGCAGTCTGTGAAAATGTGCTGCAGGCTCCCTCCTCCCCCACTCGTTTCCAGCGGGAGATAGTGCTGACGCTTCAATCTGTGCCGGGCTGAGGTTCCGGTTTGCTTCCCTGGGCAGTTTCCTGACAGTGGATAATACACTTCTGGAGCTGTCTCCATTGTTTTCCAAAATGTATTTTCATTAACTTCCTGTCTTCTTTTATTTTTAGTTGAAGTTTGCAATTTTTTATGTGAAATACCTGAGAATTATTTTTAAAAGTCAGCTTTTGGGCAGTAGATAAATGCCTCTTCCGTCAGATGGTTTTACAATACTGAGCCGGCACCGAGGCTCTGCAGCTTCCTTGCTCTGCCACGCCGGATCCTTCCCAGGACCCCCGGCAGCGTGCCGATGCCGTTGATCATGCTGAACGGTGGCAGTGGGCCTTCCTGCAGTTTGATAGCTTGGAAACCTCCATTTTTCCTTTGTGAATGTTGCCTGACATTGGCAAAGCTAAATTTAAAAATAACAAGTTGACAAGTTTATAAAGCTTGTATGACATAATTCATAAGCAGATGGGGAGAAATATGATGATACCTTGAATTATAGAGTTGAGCGCTTTCCTCAGCCCAGATGATATAGCTAAAATCAACATGTTTGTGTCTGAGGAAGTATTGCGCGGAATCTGCTGTGAGGACTAAACCTTGACATACAGCTGCTTTACACCAGCCAGGCGGGGATTTAAGGTTGCTGGAGCTGTTATCTCCAAGAGCATCCTTTGAGCTCTGCAGACGAGCAGCTTAGGACATTAGCTGTTCTCGTCCCGGTCTTCCGTGGAAGGAAATCCCGTACCCAGACACGCGTGTAGAGGCGATGCGGGCACCCCGGGAGGGGAGACGGGAGTTTTAGTATTCGCCCAGCTGGGCGCTCGAAGCCAGTCTCCAAAGCAGGGACCCAGCTTAGAGTTTTAGCGGTCAGTTTGTCTTTGCTGAAGAAGTGGCAGTAAGTGCGAGTCTGCTGCTCTTCTAGGATGTTTTCGTCATGTTTTCATTGCTCTAATTGTATTCGCTTTCAGACATCAGGGGTCTGACTAACGCGTCCCAATTGGAGCAGCTGAATAAGCGGTATTGGTATGTTTGCCAGGACTTCACGGAGTACAAATACCCACACCAGCCAAACCGTTTTCCGGATTTAATGATGTGTTTGCCAGAGATACGCTATATTGCAGGTAACTTTTTGAGCCCCTCTCCCACTGGGATCGTGGCGAAATTAGCTTTTAAAAGAAAATTAATTTATAACAGTGAAGTTCTTGTTGACTTCGGTGGAGGATGTTTGTGTGGGACCTTTTTCTACCGAAGCTTCTCTCTCACCTTTAAGCCGATCTCCCGTCACCCGTAGCTCACCCAGCCAGGCTGGCTCTGTGCAAGTTGTCCCTGTGACGCTGGTGGACGTGACGTTACGTCTCGCTCCCGAGTCCCCTGCTCCCAAGAAGACGTGCCTTGCTCTGACCTGCCACCCTTTAAGTACTTTGGTCAGGCTCTCCTTTGATTTTCCTCCTTGCAATCCCAACTCGGAGGCGTTTTGTCTCAAAAGGGTGTAATCCTGGCTTGAGTAGTTTTCTCATAAGAAATAGAGGGTTCCCTGAAATGCCACTTAATTAGGAGCAGATGATAAGCAGAGTGGCCGGCAGTTTTGTAGTGTAACCCCCAGGTTTCATCGCACCCGGACCTCTGAAATCCACAGGTGAATTTTCAGACGTGGTTGTGTCACTAATCAGATCTACAAGGTCTGGTGTTACTAAAACATTGTTTGTTCCTGAATGTTATGGCAAAGGGAGATACTTGCCTCCCTGTGTCAAGGCTCCATATGCTTCATCCTAGTCTGTTGTAACGAACTAGATAATAATCACAGAGTAGCTCTCGTAATTTACTCGTCGAGATCAACACGGGAGTTTGAGGAGAGTCGGGATTTAGTCTTTCCCAGTTTCTGTAAATACTGCTCCATTGTGGAGAAATCATTTTGATCTGACTTTGCTCGTTTATTTTGCTTTCGATTCAGTAAATAATAAATCCTGTTGTGTCCAAATGAATATCAAATGTCTAATGTAGCAGTAGGATGATTAACTGTTTCTCTGAGAGGTTCAAGGTAAGACCATCTCCAGCATTGCTGGCTTAGGTGTCTCTGAAATCTGATTCAGGAGTGGCTGCTAATTCTGGTTTTTTTCTTACCAGGAAAAATGGTGAACGTCCCCCTGGAGCAGCTGCCTCTCCTTTTTAAGGCCGTTCTACATTCCTGCAAGACGAGCGTGAGCAAAGAGTGAGCCCAGCTCGCCCCGGCCGGTGCCTTACGCTGCGCCTCAGGCAGGGAGCTGTCTCACCCCGGGAGAGGGGCAAAGGCGATCCAGGCAGGAGACGGGGCGGTGGGCGTCCCTGCCATTGTAGCAAGAATCTTTTTTTGTTTGTTTTTGTTTTTTTACTCTTTTTCCTATATATTTATTTCACGACAGAGTTGAATGTATGATCTTCAACACAATGCACATGGTTCTGTATGAATGCAGCAGATGCATTCTCCAGCGGTTTACAGAATGTGAAGATGTTTAATGTTGCAGTGTTTGTTAGGGTTAGTTCTTTTGTATTTGGGGGCTGGGGACCGAGATGACTAAGACTACCTCAAGGAGAAGATGCTGTTCGCGCACTGCTCTTTCCATGATTTGTACCCAAAAGCGTTTGTCGTAGAGAGCAAAGGGCCTCACCGCACCAACAGAGCTGTTAGTATCCCAAATGGACGATTTTGGAGAAGTGGGTGTTAGAGAAGTGCCAAGCTTTTTTTCTTTAAATATAATAATAATTTTTAAAGAGGCAGGGAGTGGAGAAGAAGGAAAAGCCTGTCTAGCCAGTCGGTTTCTTTTCCCTTGCCAGTTTTCAGATGCAGGTGGCAGCTCCTGCCGCCTCCCCGAATCCTGCCCCAGCAGGATCGTAGTGCTCCCGAGCTGCGAGGGGCTCGCTGCCCCCGGCCCCTCCGGGGAGCTGGGGGAGTGGGCTCTGCCCCAGCCCCAGCCTGAGCAGCTGGCCTCTCGCGAGGGCTGCACACCCGTCCCTTCGACTGAAATTGCGTGGCTGCAGTGGGTAGCAGGCTCCTGGTGTTACACAAAGGTCCTCTCGTTGCTAGAGAACTGCAAGGAATTTCTCGTCACTTCCTTAACATCCATTTTAGGTTCACAAAAGCAGGAAAAACCTACTTAGAGAAGAGGCAGGATTGCCTCTTTTAGTCTGTTCCTCCAAGGTGGTATCTGACTACTGAGGAGGCTTCTGCGTTGCAGCAGTCCCAAGCCACCCGTTTGCGGGGACAGTTAACGTACCCTGTGGTTAAATGTGACCTGTGTAGCGGGGATAGGGGACTCTGGCGTCCTCTGGCATGGCTTTCTCTGCTGGACTCGGGGAATGCGTGATCCATAGTCACATTCTGCCAGGACTGTTCTGCTGCTTGTGGAATCCCTTCTTACCGGCAAGAATGGTATGAATGCAGTACTTAGTAAGCTGTTCTGTCCTAGGTGTCGCAAGGCTTGGATTTTCCATCTTGCAACCTCCACACCACTCTGCTGCATGGGGAACTGGTTGAATCAGAGAATCGTAGAAAGGTTTAGGTTGGAAGGGACCTTAAAGACCATCTCGTTCCAACCCCCCTGCCACGGGCGGACACACCTTCCGCCAGACCAGGTTGCTCCCAGCCCCATCCCACCCGGCCTGGAACATTTCCAGGGATGGGGCATCCACAGCCTCTCTGGGCAACC
>JANZLQ010000055.1:19412400-19422969 GCA_026212715.1 Elanus axillaris | reverse complement strand
GGTGCTTGGGGGCACCCCAAGTTTTGGGGGGGGGGGGGGGATGCGGGGGGTGCAGGTGATTCCTGGGAGGCTCTGCTCGGGCCCCCTTGCCCGGAGGATCGGGGCGCATCAGTCGCTTCCCGGCAGCCAGCTGGGATGCGGCGAATGGCAAGTTCTTCCCGATCCCAAGTGAGGCACGAATGGCAGGAAAAGCAGAGCAGGAGGGAATTAAAAGGCCTCTTCTCCCTTTGTGTCCTTGCTGGAAGAGGGAAGGGGGTGTACTAGCCGTCTCCTACGGAGGGTTTGTGAGACCAGGCTGTGTGTGTGGGGGGTGCAGGCAGCTCCGCGGGGTCCCTACCTGTGCACCCTTGCCCAGGGTCACGGTGGTCCACTCGGGATGTGACCCTGGGCATTGCCGGGCCCGGCCTCGAGCAGTGGTGGAAACACGTTACATTGAGCAGGTGGGAGATTTGGGCTTTCGGCGTGCTCCGGCACCGCCGGCGTGCGTGGCTGGGGATGCCGGACCTGTCCGTGCCAGCTTGGGCGGCGTGACGGGGTCTGCCCATGGGGATCCGGGCAGGGGTCTGCGGCCGTCTCCCTTGTACCCCCGAAGTTGGGAATGGCCCCAGGGCCACTCTGGTCTGTTGCCCAGAGGCGCGTGGGCAGGTTTTTTTTTGGGGGGGGGGGGGGCACAGCACCCCTCACCTCAAAGGATGCCTCTGGCTGCCCTGCTCCCAGCTGAGATGCTGTTTTCATGAATAAAGAATGAGGGAGGAAACACGGGGCAGCTCCCCTGGGAGCACATTCCGGCTCGCCCTGGAAATGCTGCTGCTCCCAGCGACGCTCCCCGTTTCCAGCCTGCCTGGGGAGAGTTTGGGAGGTGCCGTGGCTCTCCGAGGGGGCTGGCCGCGCTTCCAGAGGTCCCGGGATAAGTAGGCGAAAGAAAGGCAGAGGTAACAACAGCTGAGACACAAAAGCAAGGCCTGCCTGCTGTCAGCAGGGACGGAAACTAGCGGAGGGTTTTTTTCCCTTTGATGCTAAGTCTGTGGGCTGTGCTCGCTGGCGTGCTCTCCTCCATCCCTCCGTCCAGCTCCCAGCTCCCAGCGAGCTGAGGCTCTTCCAAGGGTGGGCCAGGGCAGCGGTCCCCGGGAGCGGTGCGGAGAGACGAGCTCCTGCTGCAGAGAAGCACCTGCTCCCTCGCGCACTGACACATTCTTGGGTTTCTTTTGGGATTCGGAGGGAACATCTGCGTTGCTACAGCCGGGAGATTGCGATGGGGCTGTCAGAGCGATTCCACCAGTGGGATGCTGCCGCAGAGCCCCTCGGCCGTAGCTGATACCCGGCAGGGACGGGCAGCCTCCTGCCCGAAAGCCAGCGCAGCCCAGCCGCGGTGCGCAGCTCTCCCGGTGGGACCTGCCAGCTGGAAGGGGCAGAGCTTTGCAGAACAGAAGCGTGTGCAGCCTGGATGCAGGCGAACCAGGGTCCCGAGGGAGCCGCGGGGTCCCAGGCTCTGCAGAAACAAGGAAATCCCAGGGCTGGTCCAGAGTCAAGGGTCGTAAAGATGAAAGTGGGTGTCGAGCCCCCTCGTCTGTCTGGGCGTCACGGGCTGTCCCCTCAACCTGTGAGGGACGCAAGCTGCTTTATCCCCCAGCCCCTTTTGTAGTTAAAGCCAAATGTCTCTTCCTTTCCTGCAATTCCCAGAGGCTCTGAGGGTGACACCAGCAAGGCAAGAGCCGGGGCCAGGCACCTCAACCTGTCCATGGTGTGCACGGCCGGGCCGGGAGCGGCACAGCCTGCCGGCCGCTCTCTGGGAAGGTCTCCCCAGTTCCCCCCAGCCCCATTTGGCCACCAAATCCCTCCCCCCCATCACTTTCTCCAGGCCATGTGGGAGCACTGGTCTCCCTCCGCGCAGGTTCACTGCAGCCTCTGCCCTCTCTCTGCCCCCCCAGCTGTGCGTGCGGACAGGATGCGCGGAGGGAGGAACAAGTTTGGACCCATGTACAAGCGGGACCGTGCCTTAAAGCAGCAGAAGAAAGCTCTGATCCGTGCCAACGGCTTCAAGCTGGAGACCGTGCCTCAGATCATGTCCCCGGTGCAGAACGACTACAGCCTGTCCTCCACCATCCACAGCATCCACACCATGTCCAAGACCTTGCCGCCCAATCCTGCCGCCCTGACGCCCGTCGACTACGAGCGCAGCCCCTACGGGACGCCTTCCCTGGGAATGACTGTGCCCAGCCACATGCCGCTGGCCAGCTACCACTACCCCTCCTTCCCCAACCGCACCATCAAGTCCGAGTACCCCGACCACTACACAAACGCGCACGAGTCCATGCCCGCCTACGTGTACCCAGAGACCTACCCCAGCAGCTCCCCCCCCGACATTCCCGAGGTCATCCTGAAGCTGCTGCAGCTGGAGCCCGACGAGGCCCAGGTGAAGGCACGGATACTGGCCTGCCTGCAGCAAGAGCAAGGCAAAGGCCGGCACGAGAAGCTCAGCACCTTCGGCCTCATGTGCAAGATGGCCGACCAGACCCTCTTCTCCATCGTGGAGTGGGCACGGAGCTGCATTTTCTTCAAGGAGCTGGAGGTAGGAACCTGGGCGGGGGGGGAGGGACGCTGCACTGGGTGGGAGATGGGAGACGCCGTGAGGATGGGGTGCTGCCATGGGCAGGATTGGGGCTGAAACGCCGTGAGGACAGGGCAATGCCCGTGGGCACGAGCCCAGGGCCAGCAGTGCTGCAGATCTGCCGGTGCATCCCTGTCCTGCTCCTGGCTCCCCACGCGGCAGGGCTGGAGACACCGGGGCCTGGCTGCAACACCGGAGCGATTCCCGCTGTCGCCGCAGAGCTAATGATTTCAGATTCATCACGGTGGGGGCAGGTGTGGGAGCAATCGCCGGCAGAGTGACTGTGGTGTCAAGCTGAAGATATAATTGAAAAATGTAACGTTGAGGAATTATAGTTGAGACAATTCTCTCCTCCGTCTTTAGGAGGAAAATCGATGCTGGCGGGTGGGTGCCTGTTAGCACCAGGGAGCCGGGGCAGGGCTGGCCGGGGCAGGGGACACACCAAGTCTCCTCCAGAGCCACTTCTGCTGCCAGCAGCCCGGACAGGACACGGAGCTGACCCCCATCCCGCCGGGCGATCCCCTCTAGCAAATCCCCAAAACCACTTACTGGGGCCAAGGGGTGGATTAGCAGAGGTGGGGCAGCCTCTGCCATCCTGCAAACCTTGCCGAGCTTTCAGATATTTTCCGTTCACGTCCTGGGCTGACCTAAGATCACAAACTGGTGCAAAAATGGGAGAGAAAATTTTGCAATATGTGGCCAAACCCCAGAGAACCGTGTCCTGGGGCAGCTGGGAGACCTGGCTGCCTTCCTGTGCTTCCAGCGTGAGGCTGCGCTACCGGCTCTGGCCAAAATCACCTTCCTCCGTGGTGCCGTGGGGACCGTGTCCCGGGACAGGGTCAGGCTCTTCCCCGTGCCCACCCCACGGGGTGCCACGGGGCCAAGCGTTGCAGAGCCTCACGGCTCAAAATAGCCCCTGGCTGCTGGAACAGTGTCAGGAAACAGCACTGTGGGAGTGGGTCGGGCTCGTTTCAATCATATCAGTGTCCAGCCTGGATTTTGGGAACAGGGTGGCTGTTGTTTTGCAGGCGATACTGTAAACAGTATAAATTCAGCTCCCGGTGCCACGTAGCCTTGTAAGTCCATTGTCAGCCTGACCGCGCCACCAAAATAGGCTGTTTCCATGTGAATCCGCGTCAGTGGGCACTCCTCCTCCCGTGGGGCTGGGGGGGACGACACAGGAGCATCAGAGGCCTCACCTGGGCAGGGCCACGGGCATCCTGCCGTGCCCAGGAGACAGGACGCGGTGCCCAGGGATGGGAGCTCGGCTGGGCAGCTCTGTCCATCACTGCCACCCCGGGGGCTCGTGCCTTTTGCTTTCGTCCACGCGGTGAGCGTGGGGCAGGTTCCCAGCATCTCGCAGGGCCAGGAACTGCACGACACCGCATCCCACCCTGACTCCAGAGGGAGCATGAGAAAGCGCGGTGGCTGCTGGCCTTGGCTCCCTCCCGTGCGCTGCCGAGCCAGCGTACACCACCCGGCACGGCACGTCCTCCCCGGAGCAGGATGGTGGCTTTCCCTTGGGCACATAGGGAGAAGCTGTTGGGAAGCGGGAATAGGTCTGCAAGCTCCTGAAACCCCACTCCTGCTCCTGCCCGGCACATAAAAGCAAACAGCTGCTGGGGCGGTAAATGAACTCCCGCTAGCGCAGGGTTTATGGCTTTACCCTAAAGCCTGCTAGCGCAGAGTAAAATTGTGATCTCGGAGATCGATGGCCGTCACGCAGGCAGTCCCTGCTGGGTGCTCCCGGCTCCTGGGAGCAGGAGATGCCAGCAGCCCTCTCCATCCCCTGGGAACATCGGTGTGAAGGCAACGGTGTCCATCCTCAGCCGGGGAAGGGCTGTCGGCCGAGGCCGGTGCCGGGGATCCCCGCTGGAAGGGCGTCGGGCTGGGACATGGCTCCAGGGCACCACGCTGGGCTGATGCCAAGCGGGGAGGGGGTGAAGGTGGGAGAGGAGGGGGTGCAGGCAGGCGACCCCACGCACGGCATCCCCTGCCTGAACACTCCCGGCACCCACGTGCTCCTGCCGCAGGGCTGGTTTGCGGACACCTGGCTTCTCCCGTGGGCCTCGCAGGGAGCCTTGGAGAGGAGGGAGCAAAACCTCGGGGCCATGGGGACCCACTGGCTCGTGCCTGGCCGGGACGAGCCTTTGCTCCCTGCCCAGGGAGAGCGGGAGCAGGTCCCCCCTGGAGGTGGCAGGTCTTGTTCCCATTCCCATTCCCACGCTAGCAGCCCGGCGAGGGGCAGACTGGGTGCTTTGCCATCTCCTCTCGGCGGGGTGGGGGGCATTGGGGAGAGACCCCCCCCCCCTCCTCGGCACTGCCGCTGCGCCCGGAGAAGGAGGGGGGAGATGGGCTAATGGCCTCTTGACATCGGCTCACACGCCACGTCCGCCCACAGGCGCGGGGCAGTCAGATTGAAAACAGATTTAACTTCCCAGATATATCGTTTCATTTAAGGGCCAGTAATTCTGTCAGTCTGCCACTGACAAACGAGGGTCCCCATGCCAATCCGCCGGGGAGACTGATGTCGCGGCGTTCATCTCGTGTCACCAGGCAGAGAATTACGGACTGCGCTGGCCTTCGGAGGCAAGACTAATAATGCCGCGCGGCAGAGGGGGATTTGGGGGCCCGCTTGTTTATCGAGGGCCGGCCAGGCAGCCGCGGCGCGAGGCCGCGCGGGCGGAGGTGGAAGAGGTCAGCGCTGACGCCCATAAATACGAACTTTAACTGAGTCTAGATGAGATGTGTCAGGACTGAGGGAAGATTTGCAGCATCTCTTCAGGAAGAAAAATATGGGCCGGGGGTGAAATATATTTTGTTGGGTCGTGAGTCTCAGGCAACTTTGTCCTTTCAGATGTAATTTTTTTATATATATATGGAGAGAGACAGACAGGGAGATGTGCATACACACGCATGCTTGCACACTCACATTGTGTCTGGTTTCGGTTTGGTTTATAGCCGCCTATCTTGCACAGCCTGGTTTATATAGGTGTTACTGCCATACGTACATATAAATATTGTGCACACAGGGGTGCAGTGACCTTTAGATCGGGATGAGCAGCCAGGAATGTTAAACAAATTGCCGCGGTTTCAGCCCGAAGGCCGGGCCGGGCTGGGTGCGCGGCGGGTCCTTGCCGCCGGTGGAGGGGCATGGCACGGCCACGGGGAAGCGGGCTGATGCCGATCAGCCTCCTTGGCCCCCCCCTCGCCGTGGGGCCGGGGCAAACCACCCTCCCATCCACGGGCGAGCACCAGCGGTGGTGGGGAGGGACACTGCTGGGCTGCTGTCCCTTGCTTCTCGTTAGCGATCCCCCCAGCCACGACGAAGCCTATTTGTAGTCAGTTGCTTCGCTGCCTTTAGCGTGCATGGGTCATCTTGACCCCATCTCTTGGCCAACGGCCAGAGCGTTTTTGGCAGATTTAAAATCTCCTTCTGGTCCTGGATGCTGCAGCAGTGTTCAGCATCCTATGCACTGGGGAAAATGGGAGGGCTTTCCCTGCCTGCTGGCGTCCCGGCTGGCACAGCCCTGCCCTCGCTCCCCGCCACGCACGCGGAGCCACGATGCCCACGCAGCCTTGCAGCTGGCTGCCTGCGAGCCCCAGCGAAAAACACCCGCCTGGGCCGCGGTTCTCTGCCGGCAGGGAGACGGACGAGATCCTGGCCCTGCCGCACTGGTCTTGGTGGATTTTTGCTTTAAGTTGCCCATCGCAAGTGGTATCTGGGCAGGGGGATGAGGACCTGCGTTGAGCAGTAACACCTCAGACTTGTGCGGGGTTTCGATTGCAGGTGTCTGGCGGATGGTAATCCACTTTCGCACTTCTCGGTAGCCAAGGTGACAGGTCCGGCTCGCACCCAGTAATTGCCCGGGCTGCGGCTCAGGGCACCGGTGTGTGCCGTGCACTTGTGTGGGAGCTGCTGGGGGCAAATCCTGCACCAGCGACCTGGGAGGAGGCCAGGACAATATCCCTGGGGTGACGGCAGGGCAGGGGCATCCGAGCGCTCCTCGTGCCTGTGGCATGCTGAAGCCAGGTGGCGAGAGGCTGGGGATCGACGTCTTGGGACCCGCTCGGGGCTTCTGAGCAAAGTGGGATTGCTGGTGGGTCACTTCTGCTTCACAAGGCTGCAGAGGTGTTCGAGGGCAGACGGCGGTACCTGCGGTCTGGACCAGCTGTGCAGGGAGCAGCAAGTGCAAGCCGGGCTGTGCCGTCCCCGCGGGGGTTTGGCTTCGGGATGCGGAGGCACTGGGGTGGCTTGGGCACTTTTTGGGGAGCCCCGACGCTCCCAGAGGCTTCCTCTCCTCATGCCTATGAACCCACAGGGAAGGGCGCAGGAGGTTTATTTAAAACTACATCCGCATGCAGGTCCTGCAGCTGGGCAGCACCCTCCGTGCCCCCGCACCCTCTGCCCCCCCCTCCTGCCCTTCGTCCCAGCCCATTTACTGCAGGGAAATGCATTTTTTCTGTGGGTCGCAGGCCTTCAGCACCAAGGCGCTTTCGGTGGCAGGGGAGTGCTGTCCCTGCGCCGGGAGCGTTTCGCTGCCGTGTTTTGTGAATGGGTTAAATGCCTGCTTTAAAAAGAAAAAATAAAAATCGCCTCTTAAAGACAGCTTGCATCAGGTCCTTGATAAAGCACTCCGTTGAAAAGCCTTGACATTAAAAGAGGAAGATCCTTTGCCTAACTTTTAAAGGCGAGAGTGCATGCGTGCCGCCTCGCCGGGAGGATTGATTGACTCTGAGTGGCCGTCCATTAGCAGCCCTCTCCTCCTGGGAGGCCAAGCTGGCGCTGGGCACACGGGAGCTGATCTCCAGCCGGGATCCACGCTGCCAGAGCGGGGCCGTGGGGGATGCCCGCTGCCGCCCCAGCCCGGGGCACAGGGACACCCAGCTTGGTGCTGGGGTGGGGTCCCTGGAGGTGTCCCCAAGCCCTGCTCAGCCCTTCAGAGCCCCCAGCCCACCCTGTCGTACCCCAACCGCATCCCCTCCCCACCACCATGCCACAGCCACGTAGCTCCAGCGCACCGTGATGCTGCCAGGAAAGGCTGTGGCACGCCGGAGCGTGCCAGCTGGGAACAGCCATGGAACAGCCATGCAGGGCAAAATGTGTTGCTGACGGGATGCAGGGAGGTGCTGGGCTGAGGGAGCTGAACCCGCCTGTAGAGTTTGGGAGAAGCTGATTAGTAATTTTTAAAGGAAGAAAAAAAAAGATTTCAAAAATGTTGATAGGTTTCCTTTTGGAAAAGCTGAATTTTTTTAAAACCGTTTTCAGGGCAAAACCTTCAGTCTGTCTCTTCTGGAGCTCGTCCTGCTCAGGAATGAGGCACAGGAAGGAGCTTCCAAAACAACACTGCAACTCAGCCAGAGCGGAGGAGCTCGGCACCGGCCGGGGGTGTGCGGCTGGGCTGGCAGCACGCTGCTGCGCCGGGAGCCCAGCTCCCTGCAAGGGCTGGCCGTGGTCAGAGCCAGCCATCCACCTCGGGGCAGGGGTCATCACAAATTCCGAAAATCTCTACTTTGTTTTGATGCAGAATGAGCTTTTCCCCAGTTCTTTGTTCAGCAGCTGAACAGAAACCTCGTGGTCTGTACTGCTGGGCTGTGTGTCCTGTGGCTCCTTGTCCAGTCTGGGCGATGCGGTGGCCAGCCTGGCCTTGGCAGCCCCGCTGTATCTTGCTGCAGGTGGGTTTCGTGCGTTTGGGCAGGAGTGGGCACCGCAGCCCCGGTGGCCGTCGGTGCCTTCTGCGCCACGTCTCCCTGCCCGAGCTGCTGCGCATCCAGCTCTGGCCACTCACCGCACTGGAGAAACAAATCCCGGCAGCTCACGGGGAGTGCCGGGCTCTGAGACCATAAAGCTCTTTCTCATCTGACTTCTATTCCTTTTGCAATCTTCCAGCACTGGTTTATTGCAGCCTCTTCAGCAAAACGAGGGTATTATCCAGTCCTGTGATACTGCATCTGTCTTCCTTCTATTAAAGGCAGCGAGCACAATGGCACTGCAGAGCTCTTCTGCTGGCGCTGAATTTGCTCTGCAGGGAAGTATCGCTGATAACCCCCAGCCCTTTCCTTACAACAGCCTTGCGGGAGAAGGGGGGGGTTCGGGGGTGGGGGTTCGGCTCTTTGCAGAAAGGCGTTGGGGTCCCACGGAGATCGGTGCTGAGGGCACGGAGCTGGTGACCCATGGTGGTTCTCGGCGGGGGAAGGCGGCCGAGCGGCTCCCTAAGCTGGGATGGCAGCGTGCCCCACGTCACACCAGGACCCCGGCCTCTTTGTTTCGCCGGAGGCAGCCGTTGGCTCCGGCAGCTCGTCCTGCCCATCCCTGGCGCTGCCTGCATGCAGCCCACCGGCTTTCCCGCAGGACCTTTGGACGTCCTTGCCGTTGCGTCCTGGCTTGAGCTTCTTCCCAGAGGCAATTGCAGCTGTTTCTTTGAAAGCGTAGCTGTGGACGCTTATACCTGTGCCCGCACGTACACATCAGCACACGTGCAAACGTGCACGTGGTGACGCGTGTGTTGACGCTGCTTCAAACCTGGCCCTGCCCAGCCTGTCTCCTCTCCTCCAGCCCAGGGTCCCCTTTCTAGGGGTGCAGCTCCAGCTCTCCCTGCCTGCCCAAAGGGATCCCGCTGCTGGGCCGGCCTCTCGCGGGATATCTGCCGGGCACGGGGCCGGTGCTGTGCGAGCACCGTACAAGGTGTGCGTGGGGTGTGAGCCTGCGGGTGTAACCTGGCCGCAGGGTGCTGGCGGTTGCGGTCATCGCTATAGACGTTAACCAGTGCTGTGGGTGTCTGTCTTGCCATCCTCCCCTCCCACCCAACATGCAGGGAGGGCTGGAGGCGATGCATGGGGTACCAGTAGCAAGGTGAAGTGGGGTGCTACATCCAGCCCAGTTACACGCTGGCAGGGGTGGACATTGGAACCAGGAGCCAGACCAGGGCTTTGCAATTAACGTTTCGTTAATCAGATGCAGCACCTCCTTGCTAGGAGCTTGTTCACAGACAGACTGCAATTTCCATGCATAAATGTGTGTGTGAGACTTTGGGAAATGCTCTGTAGGTGGGGGGGGCGGTGAGGACGGTTTGAGGTTCTTAAAAAAAGGAGTCTTTTTCCAGGCTGCAAGGGTCAGGGATAAAGTTCTGGAGGACAAAGTCCTGTCCCACCTGGAGGAGCCGGATTCCCGAGGGAGACGGGTGATGCTCCCCCCCGCCCCCCGCCCCACGATGGTCTGCCAAGCAAACGCATGCACAAAACAGACCTGGGGCTGGGCAAGTCTCTGTAGATGAGGTCAGCTGGGGGCCTGGGGCGAGGCAGAGGTTTGCCACGACTCCAACACATCATGTCGGTGCCATATCTGTACCAAGGCATTGCTCATCCTGGTGGCAGAAGGTCTCTGCTTCATGTAAAGGCACCAGTGACTGGACTCGTTGCTCTACTTCTGGGCACGCGAGCAGTGAAAATTGGGGTGTTTTTTTTTGACACCGATGCCAGTCCACTAGAAAACCCCTTTCTACTGTGGTCAGGGTGAGACACAGATGGCTGTGAGTCCTGCCCAAGTCCAACGCTCATATGGCAACACGCTGATGGTGTGAGTTTGAGCCGTCACTGCCACAGGGTTGGAACACAGCCCTGACCCTCGAACGCAGAGCTGGGGGGGCCGGAGGGGTCTGCAGGGCACCCCCGCCCCCTCCTGCCAGCCGGGAACAAGCTCGTGCAGACGCAGCCTCATCCAGCCCCATGGTCGTGCGTGGGCGACGGTACCCGGCGCGATGGGTGTCAGCGGCTCCGGTTGTGTTTCAGGTGGGCGACCAGATGAAGCTGCTGCAGAACTGCTGGAGCGAGCTGCTGGTGTTCGACCATGTCTACCGACAGCTGCAGCACGGCAAGGAGCACAGCGTGCTGCTCGTCACCGGCCAGGAGGTGAGCACCGTCCCACAGAGATTGGGGTGGCTGCTGTTGGGGGGGGTGGGGGT
>JANZLQ010000055.1:19375161-19412300 GCA_026212715.1 Elanus axillaris | reverse complement strand
TGTTGGGGGGGGTGGGGGTTGCTTGGGGGGGCTACAGGGTGACTTTTGTCTTGCTTCTGGCCGAGAGTGGCCAACCCGGTGCAGGGAGGACAGGTTTGTTTTGCTGTGCCATGGGATGGCTTGTGCAGAATGTCCCATCCCGTCCTGTCCCATCCTGCCATCCGCCTCCTGGTTCTGGAGAAAATTGTTTCTCATGGAAAGATCAACAGCCACAGCTGTAACTTGCAGAGGCGGAATGTGAGAAGGGGCCCCTTCCCTCCCCAGGGCTGGTTTTTGGAGACGTGGGTGCCCGCGATACCAGCACCCTGCAAGGGACCCCTCTGTTTTAACCAGTGCTGGAGAAATGGGGTTCCTCTTTCACCCATTAGCCTTTGCTTTGATGCTCCTAATTCTCAGTCGATACTCCAGGCCGGGGCTCCTGCCCTGCGCAGGGTCCCCTGCAGCCGATTTTGGGGGGGAGGGGGGGGGTTGAGGCCACCATGGCTGACACCGTCCCCATCCCCACAGGTGGACATGTCGACCATCGCAACCCAGGCTGGCTCCATCCTGAACACGCTGGTGCTGCGGGCGCAGGAGCTCGTCCTGCACTTGCACTCGCTCCAGGTGGACCGGCAGGAGTTCGTCTGCCTCAAGTTCCTCATCCTCTTCAGCCTCGGTGAGCGCTGCGGCCGCGGGCACCGGGACGAGGGGTGGTCGTGCTCGGGGGGGTCACGGCCGTGCTGCCGTGGGGGTCTCGGGGAGGGCTGGTGGGAGCACGGCCAGAGGGAGCACACGCAGCCCAGCGTTCAGCCGGTTGCTGCGCTGACGGGCAGCAAAGGGGCTTTTAATGAGGAGCCAGGAGCGAGGGCTGGGATGTGCCGGCTCCCACGCCTCGCTGCGGGCTCCGGAACATCTCCGTCTGCGGGGCCAGGCTCTGCCTCCAGCCGCGGGGGCTGTTGCCACCCTGTTGGCCAAGCGGAGACTGTTTTGGTGGCTCTCCCGTCGCACCAGGCAGGGAAACAACCGGCTGATATGGCCACGGCAAAACAGGCGTGTTGACAAGAGGCGGCAGCCGGGGACAGCCCTATCTCCCATGATGTGCGTCAGAGGGCTCGTGCCACCGCAGTGGGCAGGGGCCGCACGCGGATCCTGATTAGGTTCAGTCCTGGAGCCTGCGGTCGGGCCGAGGCGGAGGGTTCACACAGTCCTGCCTCACCTAGACAAAACACACAGCAGCGTGGGTGCTGCTGCCAGAGCCCACAGCGTCCCTGGGGATGCACAGCAGCTCTGCCCTGCTCCATCCCTGCTCCATCCCTGCTCCATCCCTGTTCCATCCCTGCTCCTGCCCTGCTCCCACCCTGGCCACGCTGCCACCCCTGCCGGGAGCATCTCCCCATCCACGGCAGCCAGGGATGAGCCTCCTTTCCCTGCAGGCGTTGTCCCAAGGCAGGGATGCCTGTCAAAGTCTCACCCCAGCTATCTCAGCCCTCGCTGGGGTGGTGCGGCTGGGGGTGGTGCTGAGCACCGCAGGGACCCCAGGGTGCCCGGCTGCCCTCCTTACCGGCACTGACACCTTCCTCCGGGTCTCGTCACGGTGGGAGATCTCACCTCCCGCTGAGAGGATGGTGGTGGGACCTGCGAGGGGCTCAGCTGGCTGCCACGCTCCCAGCCCGCACCTCTGCCACCGTGGCCGCTTCACTTCCCACGCCTCCACGGCCGCTGCTAATTGCACCCACCCAGATGGGGCAGGAACGGGCATTTCCCCAGGGAAACTTGTTCTTGGGTCCCTGCAGTGGCTGGGTGCTGGTGCCGAGTCGGGACAGGGAGCCCAACTTGGGGCAGCCCTGTCTCCATCCCCATCCTCATCCCCATCCCAACCCATTCCTGACCCCATCCCTGTCCCAATGCCTCGGTCTGTGACTCTTCACGGTAAGGACACTGCTGTGGGGTTTGGCCGTTTGCGCTTGAGGGAGAGTTTGCATCCCTGTATGTGGCCGAGGAGCCAGCCTGCTCCAGGATCAGCACCGTCGCTGGGTTGATGGGTTAAGCAGGAGCACCGACGTGCTGCAGGCAGTGGGAATCCGCTCTCCCATCCTAGGGGCCAGGGCCGGGGCCAGTAAGGTCTGAAGGATCCACTGGTTTGGCTCAGGTTTGCTGTGGATATGTCCTGTTAGCAGGCAAGTCCAGCAGACACAGGCACTGGGGGGGGCCCGGGCAGGGTGGGTGTCTCCGGGCGTGGGAGCTGCGCTGCCATCCCATCCCACACCTGCAGTATCTCCTCCTGCAGCTTTCTTTTCATCTAGGGCTGCTTTGAAATCCAGAGAAATTAAATACGATAATTTGCCGTTCAAGCAGTGATAAGGTGTGGCACAAACAGTGCCCGGGCCGGGAAATAAAGGAACTGGTGGGTCTTGTACCCTCAGCCGGGACCTTCCGCATCCGCTGCCCCATGGGTTCAGCTCCGGGAGGGCCGGTACCCCCAGCGCTGCCCCGCGTACCCCTGCCGTGGCTCGGCACAGCTCGGCACAGCTCGGCACAGCACGGCACAGCGAGCAAGGGCAGCGTCCTCCCAGCACACGGCCAGCACCGGCGGCCACGGCTGCTGTGCCGATGGCAGCCGTGGTTCTGCTTCCCTGGAGCAGCGGCTTTCAGGGAGGATGTGCAATCAAATAGCTGTATTTTCCCATACATCATTTTGCCCCAAATCCAACTTTTTCTCTCCATATTGCAGAGCTCACTTGGAGTAATTTGCCCTTCGCAGGCTCAGCTGTAGAGGATGGGATTGTGTATTATGTGCAGGATGTAATTGCCTTTAACAAGAGAATTTCCACATTTACCACTCTGCCACAGCACAGTCAAAGCCAAGCCCCACTCACAAGAGCTGCCATTTGAGTTCTAAATAGATTTCTCTCCTGAGCAGGTAAAGAGATTTAATTAAAATTAGGGCTTCTCAAAATAGCAATATTTATGAGGACGGCACAGGTTAGCTTTGTTCTACAGAAGGGCTTAATAGAGCCTTAATGGATTGACCTATCATTCGATTTCATGACTTACATTCATGAAGCAGCTACTCTTGGGGAGGGGAGGAAGAGAGGCTTTTATAGCCCACATTCCCTTAAGCGTTTGCAATTTATCAGCAGCTTCTCCCAAACAAAAGGAGCTGTGAATAGGAAGAACACTTGAGGGCATAGAAATAATCCCAGGCATATCTGTATGTGTGATGGGAGGCTTTGTCACAGGACAGTCTTTGCAACTGCTGCAGTGTCTCTAAATGAAGTGAGTCAATGTTATTTGGACAACATTCTTTATTCCTTGCAGGAATGAAAAGATTATTCAAATATTCAATTAAACAGTGAATAGGGTCTTTCAGAGAACCAGGTGAGTTCATCGAGTAGAACTAGCTATTGTTGAGCCAACTCAGGGGATAGATTTGACATTTATCAATATAACTTCTTTTTTTTAATGACATGCAGAATAACCTTATGCAGATAAAGAGATTTCGTAACAACAACCCGGCTAGAAGGGAGATGGCCACAATAGGAGCAAATGTGCCGCAGGCGTGAAAAGGGAAGGGTGATCTGATAAAGTGCATCTTGGCACAACCTGCGGAGCTTTGTGCCTGTGCCAGCGCCCAGCGCCCAGCCTGGAGCCCCAGCACAGGCCTGGGGCTCCCAGCTTTGCTGGGCTGGAGCAGCGCTGGGTGCTGTGCCCCCCCCAAGGGAGCCCTGCAGGGTCAGGTAGTGGGGGGGGGGGGGGTGTCCACACACACCCCCAACCCGTGGCCCCGGGGTCCCATCTGCTCCCTCCTGCTCAGGCAGCTCCATCACCAGCACTGCGCTTTGCCCCCCCAAAAGCTGCTCCGCCTTCTGGGTACAGCCACGTTTGGCTCCTCGCTTTTTGGGGGATGAAAACCAGTAACAAACCCCCAAATCCCAGCTGCCTTGGCCAGAACCCATGCCCAGATTTCCCAGTTCCCAGCCCACGGGCAGGATGCGTCCGGGCTGCCAACACAGACCTGAACTTGGCCACGCATCAGCGGCTGCTGGAGGTAGGCAGGTGCCTCCATGCCGTCCGGTAAATCCATGAAATCTGCTTGCCCCAAATGGGCTCGGTGCCGGGGTTTGCAGCAAGGTCTCCCGTGGGTGGGCACCGAGATATCATTGCCGCGTGTAGCTGTAGCCGGCTGACGGGGCAGTGCACGGCACTGTTTCCTTAAAGCCACTGAAATCTGCGTGCGGGGCTGGTTTAACAACATGTTGCGCAGATTAAAAATCAGTGCTTCCTTCACGGAGCACTCATGGCAACCCAAGCACTGCGGCAGCATCCTTGGAGGGCAGACCCCAGCTCAGGCTGCCCCAAAAGCCTGGAGAAACCCCGACCCACCAGGCGAGGCCGTCCCTGCGGTCACTCTCCTGCCATGGCTGGGGTTGCAGGGCAGTTCCAGACCCGCCGGTGTCCCAAGGGACGATCTCTGCCCTGGGGCTGCGTATGCCCCAGCTCCTGCAGGGCTGCCATCAGGGCTGCAGCTGCCTTTTGGCTGCCAGACCCTGCCTGCACCTCGGTGCTGCTGCCTGCTGCGCTGCTTCCCACCCTGCAGGCAGCAGGATTACGGAGGAGCCGCTGCGACCCTGGTGAGGCGCGGAGGATTAGGGTTTCCAGGCTGGTGAGCCCAGTTGCCACATTGGAAAGACCAGGTTTATCGGGGAATTAATTCAGCCGCTTCCTCGACCTTCAGGAATTAAAGGGGGCTGATGGCAACCGCTCCCTCTGTGTGGGCACAGCCGGTAACATCTTCTGGCTTTGCAGCTTCCTGGGCGGCAAGGGCAGGGAGACGTCGGCCCTCCTGATGCTGGGGGGGTTCGGGTGTCCATCCTCAGCAGAGGGGGGGGGAGACCCGGGATGAAGGGCAGGGATGGGGCGTGGGACCCTTTTCGTGCACAAGGAGCATTGACGCAGGAGCGTGGATCCCTCCAGCACGGATGGGGCAAACACGGGTGTTTGGCACCGTTTCACCATCCTCCTCCTCCCTTGCAGACGTGAAGTACCTGGACAACCACACGCTGGCTAAGGATGCTCAGGAGAAGGCCAACGCGGCGCTGCTGGAGTACACCGTCTGCCACTACCCCCACTCCACGGACAAGTTTCGCCAGCTGCTGCTGCGGCTGGCAGAGGTCCGGGCGCTGAGCATGCAGGCGGAGGAGTACCTCTACCACAAGCACCTGAGCGGCGAGGTGCCCTGCAACAACCTCCTCATCGAGATGCTCCACGCCAAGCGGACTTGAGTGCTGTCGCCAGCACGGATCCGGCGCGGCCCCGGTGCTGCCAGCAGCGTGGCAGGGGCAGGACGTGTGCCCGGGGCTGCCTCTCCACCCCGCCTTTCTCAGTGATGCTATTTAACCCGTACTATTGCAAAAATCCCAGGTGGTTTATTCTAATACACAGTAAGGACAGTTGATGGCTGCGGGGCCGTGGGCTCGGCTGCTGGACTGCCCCATCGGCACCGCTGCTCCCCGGCTCCTCTGCACAGCTGGTGCCCAACCTGTTGCCTGCCCGACCCGGCTCTGCGGCATGAAGGAAGGGTAAAGCCAGTCCTGGCTTTCCTCTTATTTATGCTCCCCTTCTGCTGTCCCAACCGGCCATTGCCATCCCTCCCCCAACCCTGCCCCATGTCTCAGGGCCCCTCGTGCACAGGGCAGGGGAGAGGCGAGGTGAGGTGAACCCTCCGGGCCGTGGTTTCGCGGTGGTCAGGATGTCCCCAGGCACCAGCACAGAGGCAGAGGATTTCTGCAGGAGCCAAGCGGAACGCCAGGGCTGGGGCTGGAGATGTCAGCCCCACGCAGCCGTGCCAGGACCCCAGGGTGCATGTGCCGGGGTCCCTTCTGGCTCCCCTCAGCGTTGCTGCCTGCTCTGCATCCCGCCGCAGCCCCTGCCAAGTGAGGGCAGGCAGGGACGGGCAATGCTGAGCCCTCGATGCAAATCTCAATGCTGAGATTTGTTTTCTCAGTGCTTGCCAGTGCTGGAGGCAGCAGCCATGGCTTTGCAGCTCTTGGCAGCCGCAGTGCCCAGAGCCCACAGGTGTCCACGGCCAGCATGTCTCTGGGATGTCAAAGCTTTGCTGCAGAGGCTCTAAGAGATTTGGTACTGGGAGCAGGGTATCGTCCTTGGAACGCTTTGGGCCAGTGGCCCTGCTGCTGCCTCCTCAGTGCCACACAACATCCCCGCGGCTGGAAAGCTTTGCAGCTCACGGTGCCCAGGCAGCATCGGCACCGTGAACCGAGCTGGTTCCTGGAGTGCGAGGATGGGGCGGCCCTGGGACAGCGGCCCTGGGCAGCGCAGGTCCTGCCTTGCTCCGGCCAACAGCCGTGTCCAGGCAGCGCCTGGAGAACAGCCAAGGGGCAGGATGGGGCCAGGGATGGACCTGTCCCCTTCCTGCCCACAGGAGCCAGGGCAGCGGCAGGTCCAGACGGCAAACAGCCCGGAGCGGCTTCCATGCCGGCACGTGCCTGGGGGTTCAGGGGAGCTGGGGGGGCTTTACAGCCCCATCCTTCATTTACCTGCCCAAGGGCGTAGGTAAAGAGTAAGAAGAATTGTCCTGCGCTTGGGGCTGGGTCGAGCCGAGCCCCCAGAACCCCCGTTGTGCTCTGCCGTGTCCCCAGCTGACAGCAAATGCTGTGCCGAAGCCACAAGCAAAGAGCTATCGGCTCCTCTCCCATCACAGGACAGGGGCTCGCAGACGTGACTGGGCAGCGCTGGGGGGGCTGCAGCCCCCCAAGCTGGGATGTGCTGGACTCTTGCTGCTGCTTTCCCTCGGTCTCAGCGATGGTCTCCTCTCCACCCTGCCCTGCTGCCGGGCAGCCCAGCGCAGCCCCCCGGCCACGGCCGAGCCCCCACCGGCTCCGCTGGGGCTTCCCAGCGCGGCTGGGGTTGGTTTTCCACAGCGGTGTTTTGCCCTTCGTTCCGAGGAGGCCGTCGTCCGCTGCGGCTCTGCGTGGAGCCGGTGCCTTTGAGGAGCTGCAGACGCTGTGCCCAGAGCCACGCGGTTTGTGGAAGCTTGTTAGATGCAGAAGAGCATGTTTGTCTCTGCTTTTCAACGTTTGTGCATTTTCCTCCTGAAGTCTGTGGTTCGGTTTCACCTTCTTCTTTCTGTGAACTTAAACAACTGGAGAATATGGTTTGGGAGGTAAAAGATGGTTTATTTTCAGAAAATGAAAAGTGTCCTTAAGTGTCTCTCTCTCTCTCTCTGTCTCTCACATCCTTTTCTCCCTCTCATCCCTTCCCTTCCCCACTCCCCACCCTTCCTTCCCAGGCAGGAGGTTACTAACTTCCTTATTGGGAGCAAACCACTGTAATAAATTTTGCAGTTCATTTAAAAAGGCAGACTCTGTCTTTTTTGACTGTCTTTCTAACCCTCCTTGTTGGTGCCACCTCCTCCTCCTGGCTCCCCACAGGCAGGAGGGATGTCCTGCCCAGGAGAGCAGGGCTTGGCCACGGCTGCCCACGGGTGTCCCTCCTGGAGCCATGCCTGCCTTCGGAGGGACCAGGACACTACGGATGCGGCGAGGGGGGGACCGCTGCTGTGGTGTGATTCAGGGCATTGGTGACTCAGGATCTGGTTCGAAGTGCTGCTGGGAATTGCCATAGCGACTCTGAGCGTGTTTTGCAAGTGAGCTCGCAAATGACAACGCGTACGGGCAATTAGCTTAAACTCGGGATTTTTCACGTAGCCCTTGGCGGTCACGGTGGCTGAAAGCCCACGACGTGCCGTGCGCTGCGGCGCGGAGCATACCCACAGCAAAGCGCAGAGCTCTGCAATGGGTGCGATGACCTGCCTCGTAAGTACCTCGGTGCTTGGCTGACTCTGATAACCGGAGCGATGCTCTGCACTCGCATCTCGCTCTCCTGACCCGCACGGGGCTGCTTGAGGGCTGCAGTTCCCAGCAGCACGTAGATACACGCTGTGCTGAGGCCAGGGAACGCAGTGCAATGCGGGATTCAGCACACGGGAGCGTGCAGTGCCCTGGTCCCAGGCACCGTGGCCGAAATGCCCTCCGCCGCGGTCAGCCACGAAAAGCCACGGCACGCTGCCGCGGCTGAACACGAGCCCTTTCCCATGAATACACTGCAACAGGGAGAGGAGGTTGCCTTTAAAATCAGCATTTACTGTCATGATCTGCAAAAGAACCAACACGTTTTATGTGCTCTAAACACCAGGGAAGTAACAGGAGAACTCGTCGGATGCAAAGAACAGAGGGAGAGAAAACATAACCCCAGCTGGCAAGCGGCCACGCCAGCCGGGTGAGAGCCCAGGGAGGAGCAGGGAGAGGATTTTTTGTCCTAAACAGCAGAAGATGCTATTGAAGTCAGCTGCTTTAGAAAAGACTTGAAGCCAGCTGCTGTCTTCCTTAGTGCATGTGCTTCCTACGCAGCCCGTCCCCAGCCCTGCCCCGGCAAAGCGGCGTGCTGGGCCGGCGGCAGAGCCGTGGAAGGCAGCCGTCCCTGCCGGCACGGGAGCGTGGGCGCACGGCTGCCATCGGCCAAGCTGGGCTTGCTCCCATGCCACCCGCCCCAGGTCTCCCAAGCTAAAGAAGCTCCGCTGGCAGCAACAACAACCCCACGCTTGCCGGTGGTGCCACGGGGTGGGCGCGCAGGCTGGGCAGGAGTCACGACGAGTACCTGCCTGTTGGTTGCCTGCCCCTGGAGAGGAGCGGGGCAGTCTTCAGCGGCAGATGAAGCCCCGTGAGACCCCTCGTTACCCCAGTCCTGCCTTGGTTTTGTCGGCACATGCTGCTAGGAAGAAGCGCAGGGCTAACAGCCCTCTGCACGGAAGCCGGCTCCTCCGACCTGCCGTCCTTCCCGCTGTTAGAAGAGCCTCGGCTTTGCGGGTCCGTCACCCAGAAACTTCTCAGAAACCTAAAGCAAAAGAGAGATGGTCTCAGCTGCGCCGGCAGGGAGAGGAGGGCAGGGGTCCCTGCCGGGGCAGTGGGTGCACTGGCGTGGTCCTGCGGCACGCTGGGACAAACCGCAGCCCAAACCTGCCGTAGGATGGAGCAGCGGGCGGAGGCGGCCACTGGTCTGGCACGGCCAGCCCTGCCTGTTGCCGCTGTGGCTCTGTCATCGCACGGACCCCCATTGCCCCTTTGGGGGGGGGGTCTCTGAAATACGGTCCTTACAGCAGGGAGCCAAAGCTGCCCCCCGTGCACGGGGCCGCGGCTGTAAGGAGAAACCTCTTCTTCCCCTGCCCAGAGATGAGCTCACCGTGCACAGCACCGAGCCCTGAGAGCGCTGAAGAATGAGGTTTAAATGGGATTTGATGGAAATACCAGCGCTACCGTGGCAGAAAGCGCTGATATCGCACGGGATGCGCCTCCTTCCATCAGGGCATAAGGTGCCCTCTGCCCGTTGGGAAGGACCATGGCATACGCGGCAGCAGCGATCCCACTGCAGCGCGGCCCGGCAGGGTCGGCATTGAGGGCTCTGCATTTCTCCAAGTGCCCGTGACACTCAGGTGCTTTACTGGCTTTGAATCCCAAAGACTCCTAATTTCTGTATTATTTTAAACCCAATCTTATTTAACGCGGTATGGCGAGAGTTGCAGAATTACTCAATATTGATCAGAGAAAGGCTGGGCCATGGAGACAAGATCCATGTTGCTATGTGTGGCTTAGCAACATATAAATGTATTCAAACAGAATAATGAAATTATCGTGGGGAAACAAAGCAGCCATCACTTGAGGAGATGGAGGATGTGGAGGCCTCTTGGAGCTCTTGTTTGCCAAGACAAGGAAGACGGTACTTATTGTTTGTGCAAATATGTGAACCCCCCCGGCCATCCCCTTCTTACATAAAGAGTGTAATGAATCCGGGCAGTGCGCTCGCTGCAACACGCAGCTTTGTACAGCTGGGCTGGAGCTCATTACTGTGGAAATGTGTGGCCTCTCCGAGTGAATTGAGCCCTTGTGGGGGGAGCCCTAATATTGGGGGTGGGGAGGCGGGGAGGGAGCCCATGCCTACCTCCTGGCCACAGCCACGCTGCAAAACCCCGCATTTCTGCGGTTCTGAAACTGGTCTGGTATTTACCTGGATTTTATCCGCCCTCATCCTCACACGTGTTAATGCACCGCTGGGAGCTCATCCCAGCTCCCCCCACGGACCCACGGGCTGCCTCTTGCTCTTGAAGCCAGCGGGATGCCCACAGCTCTCGCAAGAGCATGGCTGAAGCGCTGGAGCAGAGAAGAGGTGGATCCCATCCCAGAGCCAGCACAGCTTTCCTGGGAGACTGTGCGCAAGTCATTTAAGCCCCCAGTCTCCCACCAGTGCCCGGGGTCCAGCGCTCCTCCTGCCCGCCAGCTCTCCCCACTGGACTGCGTGGGCTGCTCCTGGGTCTCCGCAGGAGCTCCTGCCAGCCTGCTGCTGGTACAGCACCGTTTGCATTAGAGCTGGCTGGAAAATTTCAAAGTTACCTGGGGCAAAATATGTCTCTTTTCATTAAACCGTTAGGGAGAAAACAGAAGAGGGGAAGCAGTGTCTGTGTTGAAATGATTAGTCTCAGGTTCATCGTCAAGCACACGAGTTTATGGTTTGCTTCCCCCGGCAGCTGTTATCTCCAAGAGCTACGCAGCATTTTGCTCTGTTGAACAAACTGTGAAGACGGGAGCCTGTGCACCGCTGAGCTGCCCTGGGGTCTTCCAGGCATTACTACAGCTGGGCATTACTGCCTTTTATTTTTTATTTTTAATGGCTGGAAGCACTTGTCTTTGAGCCCGGTGCCTCGGAGCAGCGCAGCGTAGCCGACACCAGCTCTGTGCCGCACGCCGGCTTCCACGTACACAAGTGTGCAGAGGAGTGCTCTTCTGGTTCAAGGAGATCTTCTCATTCACCCCAGGCTGAAGGACTGCCCAGCCAAGGGCTGCCTTGCCCCGGGGGGTGCTCGGAGCCGTGCTCGGTGCTGGCAGAGAGGGTGGTCACGCACCGCGCTGCCCAGCACCCTCCGCCTTGCTCCCACGGCTGTTCTGCATCAGCCGGTGCATGAGGGGGATGCACCGAGCCCAGCCCGGCGTCCCCGCCGTCCTCTGGGCAGACCTGGGCTTTTAAAAATACACTGAGGGCTTACCTGAGAAAACAAAAACCAAAAATAAACCACCCACCTCTTTGCACAGCTGGACTTTAATTACACATGTGGCTCGATTAAAATACGCAGGAGCGGGTGAGGGTGAGAGTGTGGTGGGGGGACAGAGCACAAATGCACGTGCTGGGTGTAGGTCTTGCTGTCTCTGAGACCCCGCTCCTACGCCTGAAATGCTGCAGCACATTTACTCCCAGATGCCACCGTTTCTGCCTTGCTCATGTGTCCACTGTGGGGAGGAAAGCTGCAATGCTTCTGGGTGGCATCGTCTCGAAAATAGTCTAAGCATGCCCTGCTTAGACACTTAATGTGGAGCAAAATCAGAAACCTGCTAATACACTGCTTCCTTTGACAAAAGAAAATGTAACAACACAGAAAAAATAATATCAATTCATGCCGGTGCTTCTTCACTGTACTGTCTGCTTGAGTGACCCCATCCAGACATCGCACTGAGAGCGCTGGGAGTACTTGGTAGCGGTTGGTAAAAAAAATATAATAATGCTAAATATGCTACACCTGTACCCGGAGGAGCGGGGGACTTGCCCAAAGCCAGGCAGGGAAGTTGGGGAGGGAGCAGGGGGCTGCGGCTGGCCGGCCTCTCCCCAGCACTGCAGTCAAGCAGAGGTCTGGGGCTTAGGAGGGATTTCTGGTTTTAATTCTACCCACCTCCATGGTGACATTGGCCTTTCTACAACCCGAAACAGAAGAAGCTAAATGGCTGCTTTTAAGCTCATAAATCCAGCCCCGTCTGAACACCCCACCTCCCCTGGCTTCCCTCCTTTGGGAGCAGGGCACTTCTAACACCCGCCAGCGCTTTCTGCGGCAGCTGCTGCTTCAAAATACCCCGTGGCAGCCCAGAGAGGTTGCCACCCCTGAAAACAGCCCAGGTCTTGCCAAGCAGCGAGGGGTGCCGGTCCTTGCTGTGCCTCGACGACCGGCCACGCTGGGGTGCGAAGCCGGAGAGCTCGGCATCAGGTACCCGCAGGTCCCCCGTCCCTCCGCTGCCTGCCAAGGCCGGCGACCTGCAGCTTCCCTGACATGGAGGGTTCCCAGGGAGCCGCCGCGCAACAAACTGCGGACGCGGAGGTGCAGAGACACACAGGAGAAACCAGGCGGGTGCCCCGAGATGGGCACCCTTGGCTGAAGGCTGCAGGGTGCTCAGGTTCCCTCCCCGGGCTGAGCCACCGGTGCAGGCAGCACTGGCAGAACTGCTGGGGCATCACACTCCCCCCCGCCTTCATCTCTTCGGGGGGGGGACACGGATCTCCCAACAGCCTTGCCAGGACTGCACCGACCAGGGCAGTTTGGAAATAAAAAAGCTTCCTGAAGCCTAGGCAAAAAAATCACCTGCCCTCCGGGCAGCAAGCACTCCACCAATGCAAGCACAGCAACCAGTATCGGCAGTAACAAAAATTAAAGAAAATGATGTAGGCAAATGTTACCTGAGGATTTGAACGCTGTCAGCTCTACAGCCTGAAAGAGGGGAGAACATTTGTTAGCAGAAGGTACAGGTCCGATTGCTTTGCTGCTGACAACCCCCTGCCCCACTCCCTGGGGCCAGGCAGCCAGCCGCCACACCGCACTCTCCCTCCCACCGACCCACCGGACAGGCTGGGAACTGGAGCCTTCATCCCGGTCCCTGAGGGATGGACACCTTGCAGCGTGCCCCGGGACACAGCTGCACCTCTCGGCTGCGAGCTGGTGCCCCGCTCCGCACGCCCTCTCCGGGGACCCCTCCAGTCCCGGGGCGATCCCGCGGGCTGGACACCATGCTGGAGACCACAGGAAAAATCCAGGAAAAGAGGAAAGAGAACTTTCTCCCCCTGGGCTGTGGTGGGAAGAGCACGCACAAGCCTGCACCCTGTGTTTAAGTGATGGTTAATGCTCTGTGAGGTGTGAAATTCCTGCTCCCAGCCCCAAATCAATAAATATCACCAAACAACATTTAAAAAAGGTGAAACACAAAGAACATCTTGTCTGTGTTTGTATCTTCACTCGCTCAGTGTTTTGTCATTTTAAGTGTTTTCAAACGTTTTTAAGTAGCATCTTCTCTTCATCCAAACTATTGTGCAGCTGCCAGTGACATTCTTAATTCACCGCTCCTCCAGCGAGTGCCGTGACTCATTTAGCCAGGGAGCAGGAAAAACAGCACTGACTTATATAACTAACAAGCACCAAAAGCAGCACCTATCCAGCGCAGGGTAGCACCAACCGGCTGTGCCAACCACCTCTGCAGTGAAGATGGGGCTCGGATGGAAAAATCCCCCGGCCGGCCGGCCGGCTCGGCACCGCGGGGCTCACACCGACGCCGAGGGAGCACCGGAGCCAGCCACGCTGCCCTGGCCACTGGCGTCAGCCTCGCCTTTTGCTGCATCCACATCAGTGAGAAAGGAAACAAGTACATTAAAATGCAGTGTTTAAGCAGCAAAGATACAGCAAAGTCCTCAATGACCCTCAGAGGGAGGAAAGCGCTTTCTGTCTTTGCCTGCTAGGAAATGCCACAGCCTTGGCATTTAGGAGATCTGCTGCCTCCTAATGCTCTCTGCCTTAGGAAACTCAGGCCCCTGGGCTAATCCCTTTGGCCCACGTCTCGTATCTGGTGCCAGGAGCTTGGCCCTGGTCCTGGTTTACACAGCCAGCACCTGCCTGGCTGAGAAAAGCATCACCTGCGAATGAATCCCAGTCGGCATTCAGCAATGAGGGGAGGAACGGCATTAACCGCGATATAAATCATGAGAGATGAAAATATGGATTTTATTGAGTGGCTTCAAAACGATATGCCAGCTATAGAAGTATTATCTATTGGATAAATAAGAGCTGTCTATGTGACACAGGTTTTCAAAGGAGAAATATTAGAGAGGGAGAGAGAGATCCTTCAGTGAGAGACTCATATGAAAGTAGTGTTGGATTTTATTCTGAGGAAATTACAGCACTTGTATGTCAAGTGCACAAGGACTGATGATCATTTCAATAGTGGGAGATGGAAGTGGTATCAGAGTAGTAAAATTTAAATTGTTCCCTACTTTAGGCCATGCCTCGCTGAGCTTTACATCAGACTCACTCCTGCAGGCAGCACAACCCAGCCAGCCCTCCCTGGACGGATGCGGCTCCCCCGCCACAGGGACAGCAAGCCCCTGCTGCCTGGTTTTAATTTGCTCTCCCTGGGGAAAGTCTCCTGCCTTGATCCGTACCGACCTCCGCTTGGCGCTTTACCGGCTCAAATTCTCCTTCTGCTCCTGCCTGCCCCTGCTACGACCGCCAGCAGTGGGGCTGAGGGGAGAGCTCTCACCCTGGACTTTGCCCATCCTGGGGGCTCCTCCTCTCCTTGACCCCAGAACTCCCCTGTTGCCCACCGCCGCCTGCCCCAGCCCAGGCCGTTGCCTCCGGAGCCAAGCCCTGCCCTCACAGCACAGCCAAGGCAGGCCACCGGCCAGGAGCTCCTGCCTGCCAGCCCACCTTGCTCTCCGCCTCATGCTCCTACAGAAGACGGCAAACGCTCAGTTGCATCTGGCTTGACGACCAGGAGGGGCCACTATGGGCATGAGAACACGCATCTCGCATGATTTGCATGACTTAAATCAATATGCTGCTAATAATGAGTATGTATTTTAATACACCAGAGTCTTCAGGGTGAGTATCAAAACCTCCTTGGTTTTGGTAAACGGGCCGTGTGTCGGGGCTGCTCCTCAAGAGCAGAGCACGCGGGCTGTGCTGACACGCTGCCTGGTCCGTCACCGGCACTCGGCAACTTCTGTAACACCCTGGGACCGAGGGGATCGGCACAGGGTCTCTGCGCAGGGTGGATGAGCCGGGCAGCTTCTGGGTCTTGCTCAACATAAACCCCCGAATTTGTCCCAGAGCTGGTAACGCTACCAGGTGTCCTGAGTCCCGGCCCGTTGCTGGAACCATCAGGCACCATTCCTACGCAACCACTACGCTCTCTATATGGATGGAGGTGGAAGAATAGCAGAAGACATTACATACCGGTCTCTCAGGTGACATAATTGATGAAATCCCCATGGGAATTTTGGCTCCAAAATTTCCTAGGGGGTGAAAGAGCGCAGTGAGTTTGGGGACTAGCGAGAGAGTAGAAACATTCGTGCTTTACCAAGAACTCAGTGCTTGGGGTCCCCCAAGTATCTCCCGCTGAAGCAAAGGACCAAACAGGTTACCTGCATAACTGCATCCACAAGCTGGTTGGAGCATGCAACACCTTTTTTTCCCTGAAGCTAAAAACCCTATTTCCTACTGCCACCTTTGCCTCTCCTTCTCCAGAAAATTCATTTTAAGACACAAACAGGGATTCTTGCCTCAGGAGAATGCAATGTTGTGTAACACAGTGATGAGACCTCTTGTCCACACCCAGCCAGCCTGCAGGCATGAACCTGACCCCTCGGACACCCACATGCACACCGTCCCTGCCTTCCCTGGGAATCCTTCATCCCATGCTGCATGTGCAGCACCCGACCCCAAGGGCTCACATAGGCACAGTGTGCAAATGAGTTAACGGTGCCGAGCGAACATGCACTAAAATTCAAGCCTTGGGAATAACATTTTACTGTGGTCTCATTACACAGCCTGGGCCAACAGCAACGGCAACTCTCTTTACCTTTGTTGGTGATGTTCTTCACTGGAGGGTCTTTCTGCACAGGGCTTGACAAGGCACTCTCAGCTGCAGAAGGACTCAGCTTCCCTGTCTCCCAGGAGGTTGTGTTTCTTGGACTTGATAAGTAGTTGATGGGATGAGAGCAGTTCTGTAATGACAGGGAGGAGATACAGCACAGTGAAAACTGCAACGTGAATCTTTGCTAGATCCAGGTCCAACTTTAAAGATCAGTTTCATCTGCACTGCGGCCCCTGGGGCTTGGCACTTTGACTCCCATTCCCAGCCTGGTACAGCAGGCTGCTGCCTAATCAGGGTAGATATCTTTGGGTCTGTGCTGCCCAACAGGACTGCAAAGAAAGGAGACAAAAATTGAAAAAAATTACTTCTTTCCAACATCATCTTCTCAGAGCGGACCAAGCGTATGTCTAGGGCCCTCCTCTGACGGGTACGTGATGAACAAAGGGGGCAGCAGGGCTCCCTTGCAACTTACTGTGAACGAGAGTGCTTTCTTCTTGTCCTTCATCCTCTGGATGGCATTCCTCACCTGGAGCAGAGCAGGGACATTAGAGAGGGCCACAGCAGCTCTAGCAGAGCAAGAGATCCTCCAGCAAGTCGTGAGGAAAAAGCAACTGCTGTTCCAGAAGCACAGTCGGACCTATGCTGCCTGTTGCACCCACAACCACCCCAGCTACCCCCTTGACTGCTAATAAAGAGTTGCTGTGACGAGTGACTGAGCCCCAGCCAGGGGCATCTCTTACCTCGCTGTTATAGATTGCATAGACCAGGAATATGTACAGGCCCTGAAAAGGAGAGAGAGCGCAGGAAGGGTTAGAGGTGTACAGCTGGGTTGTGCTACTCCGCGTGGGAAGAAATGAGTTTGAGGAGCGGTAGAAGGGGTGAGGACTGGGCTAAGGGGAAGAGGCACAGACGGTGGGCATGGCACAGCCAGGGACAGCTGGGCAGGAACGCCCTTCCTTAAAATCACACTTTGGACCAGGCTCTTCACAGAGAGTCCAAAGGAGAGCCAGTCCCTGCCCCAGTCCCTCTTCCTTCTCCTCTTCCTCTATTTCATCTGGGGGGAGCAGGCGTCTCTCGCTGGGCACGTGCCTTCCTGAGCCCAAAGCTCTCCCGCACTCCCATTCACTCGTGCATGCAAAATCCCCCCCCAAAACACCTCCTGAAGATCTCAGAAGCAGAAACCACTGGGAATTAATTTCTAGGGGAACTGAGATCTGGGAAGCAGACCTCCCTTCCCACCGAGCACCAACCCCGGGGGGGGGGTTGCCAGCCTCCCGCTGACCAAGCGCAGCGTGATGCCCGGGACAGCGGCTCTGCTCTACGCAGCGACAGACCACAGCATCAACGGGATGGACCCTCTGACCCAGACTCAGTGCGGTATGGACCCAGAGGCTTTGCTCAGCCCCAGTCTGGACAATCCTTCCCACTGGCAAGCCGGGGCTCCAGCAGCATAGTCTTGGCCACCCTCTTCCCTCCCCGCCGAACCGGCGCTGTCGCGTGCACGCACCAAAGATCAGCCAGCAACGACACGTTCTGCCACGACCAACCGCTCAGCCACAGCTACGTGCCTGGGGCCGGTGAGGGATGTACTCAGGGAAAATGCCCCGGGGCAGGGCTGGAGCAAGCATTGCCTGGAGGCCACAGCCTGGGGCTAATTACAGCTCCAGACCAACGATTTCGTCCTTAAGGCAGCTCTATCTGGCCCACCAGATTTATGTTATATCTGTGGGGTGTTTGTTATCGCAGCTAGATAAATCAGCTGCAGCAAGAAAAGTAATCCATCTTGTCTTCAATGAGACTTGCTCTTCATCTGCAAGCTCTTGGCAGGCGTAATGGTAGCAGTACGCTGGCGCCGTGCCATGACCTGTCCTTCAGCCAGCAATGCTGGTCACTCCCCCAGACCAGATTTCTGGTCAGGCTGCCAAGGCAGGTCTTCCTTGAAATAATCATTCTGGATGAGCACGGGGAGGGGGGGAGAGCGGCGAGGTCGGCTGGGAGGAGAGCAAGGAAGGAGAGGAGGCCCAGCTGCAGCAGTGGGCGGAAGCGGAGCCGCGGCTCTGGAGGAGCCCGCTCCTGCCCGCGCTCCTGCCCACGCGCCATCTTCTCCTGGCAGGGCCCACAGTGAATGTCCCGGCCCCCCGCGGCTCCCTGCTCACGGCGGGGCAGGCGCTGGGTGGTCACTGGCGAGAGCACAGCACGTGCCGGGACCCGCAGAGCAGGATGGATGCTCCTGCCTGGTGTCCGTCTGTCCAACAACCGCGTCCTGCTGTGGTCCGCACACCCCGGCTGGGAGCAATGCCATCTCCTGCCCCCTTCTCACCGGAGACGGGTGAGTGGCTCTGTAGGTCCCTGCCCCGAGCCAGCCTCAGGACCATCCTTCCAGCTCTACAAGTCCAAACGAAGCCATCAGGTTTTACCTACGCTGTGTCTTAACAGCAGGCACCTCCTCCCAGCACTGGGTGCTTGGCAGGGTGTTGGTGCTGTTACATCCAAAATCGTGGGCTGGAGGGAGGGCGATGCCGCCGGCTCACCAACCTGCGGGGCAGCCGCCGCCGGCACCGCACGGCTCCCTGTTGCTTTTCAGTCACTCGGCTGAATTCCTGTGCTGCCCGGCCGGAGAAGGAGTTGTCATGTTTGGTGTCGACGCACAGAGTAGCCTTGAAGACAGGCTTCGGTTTCCACAGACGGACAGAAAGCAGTCAACCAACCGACCAACCACAGCGGCAAAACTTTCCTGCACAAGACTCACGCGTGAAGAAGCACACTACCTTAAAGGAAATTCCAAGGCAATCCATAAGACAGTCCGCAAAGGGACTGAAATGCAGCAGGCTTTGTCCCTGCTTTCTCTCAGCTCCACAGCTTCCCACCAGCATTTCTCTTCGGGGGTAATCTGCATATCGACCTGAACGTGGTAAGGAAGGGACAGAGGCAAACAAGCTAGGCACATTCATGGGCAAACCCTCGACTATCTGTCTACACAACAGCCACAGCTCTGGCTGAGCTTTAGGAGAAAGAAGAAAAACAAAAGCAGCGATAACTTAGAAAGCAAGAGAGGAAAACAAATCCTGATCCAGCAAACACCTCAGCTCTTGTATCACCCAAGGTGGACATTGTCATGGTTTGTGAGAGAGTCTTGGGAGATCTATCATCCAGAGGACACATTTATTCATTTCAGGAGCTATTCCTTGTCTCTCAAAAACCCCAGCATCCACGCTATGACAGCCAGCATCCCACAGCCCCTCTGCTGGCATCAGCAATGAATCAAAGGCTGAGTGAGCCGTGGAGGCTGTAGGCTGGGCACTGACATTGTCAGGCCACAGTCGAGGGGTATTAGCAGTCACTGAACCAGGGAACTTGTCATGGGATTTCCCTTGCCAGTGCTGGGTTGCCGAGGGAAAAGCAGCCCTGAGTGCTACTGGAAAGCAGCTCTCCTGAAGGCTCTCCAAGCCTGAGATCCTTAGCAGGACCCCTCTGGTGCGATATATGTATTCATTGTTTTACAGCAGGAGCGCTGAAGCAAGGCAGAGGAAGGCTGCTGGGATGCTGTGCTCTGATCTGCCTTTCTGCTAATGTTGATGGAGTTCACCCAAGCTGAGAAGTGAGCGGAAAGCTGCTGGTGCTGTTCTCAGCTCTGCTCGCCTCAACTCCTCACAGCACTGAGCTTGCAGTTCTCTTCTGCTCAATAACCTAAGCATGGCATGAGGAGGCAAGGGGAACTGATGCTATGTTTAATTACAGTTAGGACGGGCCTCCTGCCACCCTTCTGATATCCTTAATAGCAGAGATGCGGAGAGGCGGCCCCTGTCTGGCCTTGGAACATCCCCATCTGAGAGCCGACGGATGTGCGCGAGCAGCACCCGGCTGCTGGACCAGCGCCAGCCACAGGCAGAATATCCCTGGAGCAACCACCCGTCTTGTGCACATGGTGATAACGCCTGCCTTTCACCCTTGGAGAACTGGGCCAATGCTACGCTGAAACCGGCCAAGTATGCCAGAGGGAAGCACTGCAAACTCTGCTGCTCCGTAAGTGAAAGCCACTGCAGGAGCCGATATTCTATCGAATCCAAAGAAAAAAGGGGGATGGGGGGTGGAGGACTCTTCAGATCCCAATGGTTTGGAGGGTAGTTCCCTGTTGCTCTCTTGACTTGGATCCCCTGGAGCAGGATTTGTCCTCAAGCACCGGATAAGGGACTCTGAAAAACACATCCGTGGATACCCGGTGCAAAGGGACGGGACTGACGGAGTGGGAACTGCAGGCACCGACTGTGCTGGCACAGTCTCAGCCCTGGGCTTGGACCGAGCCCCTCTGTGCCCCCCCCGGCCGGCTCCCCCCGCCAGTAGCTGCCTGCAGAGAGCTCCAAAGGTCCCTTGGGTGCAATTCCCCCCCCCATGGCAGAGGCAGGGGTGTTCAGTGCTTCTCTAGCTCCATCTACAGCTGCTTTCTCCGGAGGTTTGGAAAGCTGCTGCCAGCAAGGGGGCTGATGCTTTGAATCACAGGTGGCAAGCACATGTTCTGGGACTTTTTGTCACCGTGTGTCCCTGAGTTTCAGATATCCTGAGGTCCTGGGAACTGTTCTACCTCAGGGCAGAACTGAGCACTCCTGGCTGCTGTGACTGATACAATTTGCTCTGCTCTCTTAACCACATACAGGCTGGGTAAAGTTGGAAACTCTTGATGAAACCAGTAAACTTAGAAGCAAATATTAACTATGACTTTACACACCAGGGTTACTTTCTGTCCTGTAGAGATCCCTGTTAATACCAACATATTAACTACATGACTCTGAAGTATGATAGCATTTAGGAGTCGCAGCCATGGCCCTGGAAGACACCAAGACAAGCCAGCAGCCTTAAAAATGTAGCCAGATGCTACCTAAAGAAGAATAAAGAGGCTGAAGGAGATGACATGACTCACCCAAGGTCTTGCAAACCAGAGCTAGACACAGCACAGACGCTTCCAGCCCCCCCGGGCGAGGCTCGGATCACCAGCCCGCACCGCAATCTGTTCCACCTAACGCTCACTCCTGCATCCCATCGGACACCAGCGTACCTGTCACCAGGCGCTGGGAGCATCCCTGGAGAGCGGCTGCATGGCTGCAGACAATACGTATTTTAGGGGTAAATATTTTCAGTCCTTGGTTCGTAATTCTTCTTCTCTCATCTCCCTGCAATAAAGCTTACTTCTAGGCAAAGGGACGGTGGTTCTGCCTGTACAGTTCTTAGGACACAACCCCTAAGTGGGTATGAACATGAACCTGATGAAAAAACACTCATCCTAGAACACACACTAGTTAAGCAGCAATCGAGCATACTATGGCTGGAATTGGCCTTTGAGAGACTCTCTGTGAACAGCCCCATTCTGACAGGGATGCTGGCACACACAGCCCATCCCTACCCTGTAGGAATGAGGCTAAGACAGCAGCTGGGGTGTCTGCCCCATTAAAATGGCCAGCTACCATTTGAATTATCTAGTAAATCAAAACTGTAATGAAGTTCCCTACAAGCATGTCAGTTTGGAAGTGTCATTCTGAACCCACGGTAAAGTCAGAAAATCTAACGTGAGAAATGAGATTTGAACTGGAAGGCTGCGGCACCAGTAAGACACTCCAGAGACGGGTGCTGAAGGGCCATTAGATGACCAAGGTCTCCAGGGCCGTATTTCATATCTTGGGAGCGTGAACTTAGTTTCCTCAGACAAAACAGCACAGCAGCTTGGGAAAGCTGGGCTGGTCTTCAGAGCTGACAAATATCCCTGACCGTCAGGACGGGTAGAGCACACTGACGCACAAGAAACCGCAGATACCTGCTCGGCCGCCATGTGAGGATCCACCGGGTGCAGGACCCACCTGGAGGGAGTTGAGCACGATGAAGACGTAGGCCCAAACGATGCTGAGATGGACAAGGACCCCACACACCCAGGTCAGCCCCAGCACGGGCAGCAGCACCAGGACGGGCTTGGCTGTGGCCCTGTGTCAGGACAAAGAGCTCAGAGTTACCTGGGGGCATTTCAAAGCCGAAATCCTGTGCGCTGGCACCCGCCTCCCAGCCAGCAGCGCTCCATGGGGGTCTCTGTCGTGCCCCACGTCCCTGAGCCCAGGGTGTCCCGGCAAAGCCCCCCCAGCCTGCCAAACGTCCTCCCTGGCCCTGCAAACCCTGCCCAGGGTCTCCTCGCCATGATCTGCCTGGGGCACCCGCACCAGGTTACGGAGCACGTGAGTGGATCTGCCCTGGAAAGAGCTCTGCGGGTTTAGGAGCACCCACCCTGGCCCCGATCTTGCAGTGTATAAGAAACGTTCCTTGCCTCCATGCTGGAGACAGCTCTCCTCCCCCGGCAAATGCCTTTCAGACAATGTGCCCACCAAAAGGCACCCAAGGTGGTAGCTGTGGAACAAATCCCCTTGCAAACAAAACTAGTTAAGAAGGGAAAAACCAAACATTTCACCTCCCAGCCCCCAGCATGCCAGTTCTGCACTTTATTTATCACTGAGAGTTAGCAAGAAGGGCGCTCTTTGACGTCATTAGCCATGAGAAAACAGCTATTTTCCCCCTAATTGCTGCTACAAGGAGGGCTTCTGTATTTGTTTTATTAGCATATGGATGTCACCCTGCCCTCCAGCAATGCCCTATCTTCGTGCTTCTGTAAGTTTGGGAAAATTTATTTATGATACAGGAGAACAATGCGTGTCTAGCAGGGGTATCCGGCGCCAGCTAACAACAATAAAGATTCACAGAGGATGATAAAATAATGACTCAAGCAGCAGTTTTTTAGAGGTCTCTGTATATTGACTGATTACAGAACTCCACACTGCCTCTCCTTGCCCAGTTATCTAATCCCCACCAGCGTTACTTTCAATCCACCAAGTCCCAAAGTCATACAGAAAATACCTTTTATAACAGCTAACAGCCAAACCCCCTGCACTCTCTACAGCTGGCATCCTGCTGAGGGGCACAGACAAGTGCTAAGGATGGGATAAGGCACGAGATAAATTCAGTTACGAGCCCTTCAAACTGCAACGTTCTGCGAAGCAGAGAGGAGCTGCTTCTGCAGCTCAGGGCTCTGTAAAATTCCATGGAAACTGGGCACCCCGTTGGGTCCCTGGGTTCCCTGAGGCACCCCAAGCTGCCACCTCACTTCCCTACGGTGATGTTTTACGGGATGTCTGCACGCCTGCCAGCACGCTGCTTAGCAGCACGGCGGTCTGACGTTAGGGAAGCGGCAGACAGCTCGGCGGTGGGATCAGCAGCGTGATCCGCCTTCCCACGCACGCTATCACCACGGCAGGCAACGGGGATGCGCTCACACCAGCCATTCCCAGACCCAAGATACTGCTCCTGGTGATGCCAGTGGGCCCAGGGTAGCTTTGATTGCAGCAGGTCTCCCATCCCAAAGTGCTGAGAATTAGGAGCGCAAGTGCAGATGTGGGAGTCCAGCACTGGGTTCCCCAGGCTGAAAGTGCTGGCTGGGCTTCTCAGTGGCTTAGAGATTAGAACAGACAGACTACCTGCGGGCGACACACAGTTGCCCTGGAGGAGAAAATCCTTTCTACCCCGACTCCCCCAACTCAGGGTCTTTCACTTCGCCAAGGCAAAGACTCTCCGCTTAACAGTAATTCCACCATTTCATACCCAGAGCAGCCACGGCTGGGAAAACCAGGCACTTCCCTGCTCACCATATCTGTATTCCAATCTGCTTCTCCAGGCTGCTGTTGGGTGTCAGCATTTTTGATCTCCTGCGAGCACTGGACACAGTCACCATCACCACCCGGAACAGCACGAAGGTGTTCACCTGTCGGAGAAGAGCCATCGGACCCAGTAACTTTCTGCAATCTCAGCTCCAGTGGGGTGAGACTTTTCTGCCGGGAACTCAGTAACTGAGTGTCAGAACTCAGAGGGAGAAACATATCACTCCTGAGAAAGCAGTGAGTAAAATACTGCATAGAGCTATCCACACAAGTACGAAATCTGTAAAACTTATCTCAAAACTTCTCCTACAGAATGTCTTCCCGGTTAAGTGTTTACTTTAGACCCCTTAAACATTGCACCTTTTCCTGCTGCTGTTGTCTAGGGATACTGATACTACTTCAAGGATGTACATGTCCCCATATTAAAATCAGACCTGTAGTTAAGGCAATGTCACAGTCAATCGACACCTTTATCTGCGTTCCTAATTTAACAGCCAAAAACAAGAACTGGTCAGCAAAATCTTCTTAAAGCACTTTTTTTCTATAAAAAAAGCTGCTTTGGTTAAAGAGATTTATTTGTGTTGTGGAAGTACATATAACAGCTACCAAAAATTCTCCTATAAAAGCAGCAGGCACGATGAGCCCTGCGAGCAAGCACCTTAGCTAGAGAAGTGCTGACGCCCCTGACTCTGCAACGCTTTCCTAAAACCAGACAAGAAGGAATCACGCCTTCCTGGCAGGTTTTGGCACTTACTGCCAGGATGAAGAGAACAGGCCCCACAAAGGCCCAGATGACATTGGTCTGAATGTTCAGCCAGCAATGGTTGTCTGCCACATACTTGTTAAAGGAAGTTGCAAGGGTCACTCCCACGATAACGGCTGGAAGGCCTGCAGAAAAAAACCCACAGATGAAACCCCAGGAAAAGCAGAGATGACCCATGCAGGTCAGTTGTGCTCTAGACAATTGCTTCAAAACCCCCACGACCAGACACGCTCCGGTGTGAGCCAGCTTAGCCTCTGAAACCCCACGAGCAACATCAATTTACTGCAGCTGAAATCTGTCCCGGCTCTGCAAGACCAGATTTATACGCTGTCAGCATCACTCTCCTAGGTATAAAGCATTCCAAGTCCTGAGTCCTGATCGGAGCAATTGACTCCTCAGATTGCTTTTTTAACAAAATGGACAATCAAAGACATAAACCGATCCAAAATACTCGAACCAGTTGCCCCACATCGAACTATGTGTGTGTTTTGCAAGGAGCGCTGACCTAAAGAGGGTCTTCCTAGATAGGAAATTTAGCTTATTCAAATGCATTCTGTGTCCCTAAAGGGCTCACTCAGAATAAAGGGTGCTTAGTCAGGAACATATTTCTACTTTAATTACTGTCAGACAGTAGTAATGCCCTCCAGGAACAAGAACTTACCACAAACTTCCTCCTCCGTTTTTTTGTATTGAACTCTTGGATTTAGAAAAATAACAGAAATGCTTTTAAACTTATTTTCTAAGACTGGCAATTTGGCACATAAAGGGTAAGAAAGCCTCTGCAGAGCCGTGGCACCCGGCTCTCATACTAAATCAACCCAAACATTCGGGAAGCTCTCCTACTGAAACTTTTGCTAGACAAAAAATGGACAAGTTTTTCGGAGCGCCCAATGCAGAGGAGTCTGTAGATACCCCAGCCTGTCACATAGTAGAACTTCATTCTCCTGTCTTCACTCATGTTGACTGCTACCACTTTGCTCCACAGGAGAAGCCCCTCTACCAGCATCCATGAAAAGGCTGCCATGAAGAAGAGATGGAGGCAGGCAGTGACCATGAAGCACAGCACCTGGAGAGAAGAGAAATCACAGGATTTCAGGAGGAGGAGGAGGAGGCGGCTCCTGGGAGCTTCTGAGCGCGTGTGATCAGCAGGAAGAGAGCAGCCTGCAATTTATGCTGCAGAGTGCGCAGAAATGCATTTAAACATCCACAAGCACCAGGAAGAGTTCTTAAAATTGCAACACATGGATAGTCCAGCTGCTGCAGCTCACGCTCGTTTCGTCTGTGTGACCACCTCAAACCACAGAAGAGGGAACTGATAGCATCTTTTCCTGCAGTTCTTGGACTTTCCTTGCAGGTCTCTCATCTCAGAGCTGTTTGATCCAGCCCTGGGATGCGAAAGAGATCACAGAAAGGGACAGAACTGTATGTTGCTGTTTTACAACTACTTAAATATCCTGAAGGTTTTTTTTTTTTTGTCAGAAACAAACTGTCAGAAAAAAAGAGGTGAATTTTCCTGACAGATTGCACAACGCATATGTGCGTATCTCCAAGCACAGAGACATAATTCTTTTCTAGATGCAAGTTACAGGTAATTAACAAAACATTAATAAAAGCGACTGTTCTGCTTGCCCTGACAGTGATGCTTAGCAGGCCTCATTCTGCTGGCTGCACAGGACACTTACTGGTGTGGTGAGCTTACCTGGTTGGCCTTGGCCAATTCACTGAACATGAGCAGAGCTTCTGCTGCAGCTAACGCAAAGATGAGGTTCTTGTGCACGGTTGTTCGTTCACTCTTGGGGACGCTGAGGAAGGAGAGAGGAAGCCCTCAGCTGCAGTCAAATGAAAGGGCGCACATGTTCTCACTAGTCCTTGCTGGGCTCTGCAGACCTGCCTGGGTGACCTGCCATCTCTCTGCTCCTCACTGCCAAGACGAGGCAGGGGACTGCCCTGGTGTGCACGCTTTTTTTATCAAAATTAACTCTAGCAGAGCAGCTTTTACGGTAACCATTATTAGCCATCGATAAAAATCTTTCCACGGACACTCAGGTGTGTGCACAGCTCACACAAGCATCTCCGCAGAAACAACCAGCACTGCACCCCCCCCCCAGGCAACGACAGCCGCTCTCCTCCCGCCCCGCTGCTACCGACCCCAGCCTCTCGCCGTGCACCCGCATCACCCCACACTGACAAAGGATACCCTGGTTGTATACTTGTTCTGAAGCAAAACAGCAAACAAATAATACAGAGAAGGCTACAAGTAAGTGTCTGGACTTTCCTTACCCAACCGCCAAGAATAAAATGAAGGTAACTATCAAGGCACAGAAGGAAACTCCACATCCGATAAAAGTCAACGTCTGCAGTGTGAGCTCCTCCTTGGTGGTCCTCTGCTCCAATCATGAAACAACAGAAGACACAAAACCCCCACAAATTAACCACAGACTGCTGGCAGTTCTGGCATCCACTCCACAGAGGGGCAGAGAAAGGCTCCTTGCTTACCTGCATCTCGTACACCTGCAGCAGGACAGCAAAATTTGTGGTGTGGTTGCAAAAACAGGCAGTGGAATCCGGGAGAGATGTCACCACAGAGCAGCCAGCTGTGGACCACATCCCACCAGCATCTGGGCTAACATACAGCCAAAATACAGAGAAAACACATGGAAATGACCATTCACTTCAGCAGAAAGCCAAGGTGTTAAGGGAATTTCACTCCCCCAGCAGAAGCAGAGTTGAAAGGAGGAAGAAGAGGATATCAGAGACAGGTGGAGTTCCTTTTGGCTCATCCTGCGTCTCAGCAGATATGCCCTACCCATCGGGCGTGCACAAGAAAATGCATCTAGTATCAAAGTGTGCATTAAAAAGCACAGTTCGGCCATCACTGCTTTAAACAGAACTCAGTAATTGCACAGCTCTGGGAAGAGCTCATTTTACAGCACATTAACTGAGAGCATCACTGGACCAAGCACGTCTAATCCCCTCCATCAGCTTGGCCTGCCATGTACCCTGTGCAGTTCCACCGGACTCTTGATCTTCAGGACAAGCCAGCCTGTTTCCAGCCAGCCAGCTGCTCTCCGCTGCCTGGGCAGCCAGCAAAGCTCCAGATCTTAATTCCCTGTGCAGGGACCAAGGCTGCGGTGGGTCAGCTCTGTCCTCACTGCCAGCACAGCTCCCCTGAGCTTGTCCCGGTACCGGGGGAAGATCAAATTCAGAGCAGGGCTAGTGGAACTGTTTGTGCAGTAACCAGCTGCTTCCAAAAACACCCTCTTCCCACCTTCCCCAAATCTTCCATGCCTGTTACGAGGCTGGGACTCTAAAGGAGTTTGATTGCACTTCAGTGACTTAATTACCAATCCATAATATATTATAGTTTCAGTGCTTTCACTGCGGTGACATTCAGTAAAAACACATCTCAATGCCAAGCAGTATGGATGAGGCTGGGAGTCCCGCGTGTCTGCTGGGCTATATATCTTGGACCAACCCTTCCTCCTTTCAGGCAACAATCATAATTAACTAGGACTTTCCATTTTAGTTGTATTTACCTCATTCAGGTCACTTGTTCATGAGTGACTTTCCCAAAGGAAATCTTCCCAGGAAGAGCGCTCTACTCCAGCAGACAGAGGATGCCAGGAGGCAAAGCAGGCAAAGAATTACAGATCCCTACTCTTACCATTACATTTATATTGTTATGTTTGGTTTTCCAGTGGAAGTAAAAGCTCATAAATCTAGGGACTTGACCTGAAACAAGGCACCTGAGGCTGAAGTTCCAGAAGGCACAGATGGGTCCCACCAGCTTATCGGGCAGGTCCTGCAGGCAGAGAGGGAGAAGAAATCACAGACCCACGCACGTACCGTATGCAGACCGATGCAGCTCACTCACTAGGCTGCAACAAGGTCTGTCAGCACAGGACAAACACCTCCCCAGGGAAAAAGGAGTCAAGGTGAGAGACTTGGGCATGGGACACCCTTAAGTCCAAGAGCTCCGGAGGCCTCGAGCCAAGGCTGGGCACAGCCTGCCAGGTCCGGCTGCGCGATGCCACTGGCAGGGGGGGCGGCTGGGAAGTACAGCCTCTCCTCGGGGTACCTGGACACGGTGCTGCAGGCGGTAGCGCACAGCCGCGCTGATCTCCTGGTCGTCGCTGAGCAGAGCAGATGAGATCACAGCGGTGCCCACCGTGGTGCTCAGGTACCTGTCAGGGAAAGCATGCTGCTCGCAGGCACAGGAACCACAAGATGTGCTCAGAAAATAGGATCTCACGTCATACGAGACAGCTGGAGAGACCCGGAGCCGCTTCTGGAGGGCTTCAGTGCCACCAGCAAAGGGCCTGGGCACAGGGCAGAAGGTGCTTGAGGTTACGTGGCAAACACAAACCACCGCTACTCCTGCCGTAACTGCGGGAGGTGGCACTGGAGCATCCTAAAGTGGTCGTGAGCAGCACAACGGCTGAGCTAAAGGTGCGGGGAAGGAGCAGCGTGTTCCCGGGATGCGTGGGCTGCCATCCCCACCTAGTGTTGGGCCAGCTCTGGGGAGCAGATGGGGCTCTGCCCCACCATCGCCTTGCAGCCGCTTCCCAGCTCCAGCAGCCCGGGCCCCAGCCGGAGGGGTCCCTGCAGCAGCCCCCCAGGCTCCGTCCCCAGCCAAGAGCAGATAACCTCAAGGGAACCAGAGGCACGCACAAGGGACACCGCAGGCAGCCCCAGCGCAGAGCTGAGGCCTCTGTCTCCATAAAGCACCGGTTTGGGAGCCCCTTTCCATCGTCCGACCTCCACACGCGTGCTGGAGAAAGCAGGGACAAGGACAAGCGGGATGGGATGGAGCTGGGAGGAGGTGACCCCAAAAGAGAGGCACTGAGAGACTCAATGCAGACTTGGAAATGAATTCTCCGGTGGTGCTGAGAGGGCAGCCCTGGGGCGCGGAGTGGTTTTTATTTCACTCACTTCTGTCCTCCGTCAGAGGCAGCCACGTCTTGGAAGACAGCAGTGCTGCCCGCGCCGGACAGGCAGCGCTGCAGGGAGCCGTAGCCAAACCACATGTTTTTCACCACGATTCTATGGAGACCTGGAGGGACAGACAGAGCGTGGCAGGACGGGTGCAAGCACACAGGGCAGCTCTGAGCAGCCCATGCTTCAGCACCGCTGTCCTCATCTGGAGGTGCGACACTGGGGGTCCCGGGCACCCCCAGCTCCAAGCGGTGTCTGCAGAGAGGCTGTAGATAATCTCTCCCCCACAGCCCATCTCCCTTTCACCAGCGGCATCTCCTCCCCACATCTCTCCAGACCGCATGTGTGCAGGGTAAAGGGTTTGTGCCGTTAAGGAAGATGCTGCACGAGTGCCAAGGGGAGACACAGGGAAGCGCAGGTGTCGTAACCTACCTCTGGCTTTCAGTCTTTGCATTTCTTCTGTGGGAACTTCAATGAGGTCATGCCTGCCTTTCTCAGGGCTCTGGACCACATACGCCTCACTGCTCAGCTCCTGCCTGCTCAGCTCCAGCTTCCTGACCTCCATCCCTGTGGAGGAGTAAAAGCAGGTACTGAACCAGGATTCAGCCTTCCTCCAGAGCCACTGCTACAGCAAAGTACCGCAGGGACACTATAAGCCCAGCCAAGACCCACAGCAGCAGCAGCAGCCAGATCCCCTTCAGCGCAAGCCATGTGTATCTGGGCTCAGTTTTTGTCTCCTGTGCCCAAATGTTTCTTACAATCCTCTTACAATCCATGGTGTGGGAGATTCCCCCACACTGTGACACTTCCGCACAGAGAAAATGCGGAGAAGGCTGTCGGGTTAGCAAGCGATGAGCCAGAGGAGGAGAGGTGCCAGGAGTGGACTTGGGCTGGGAACCAGATGGGATGACTAAGCTGGGTCCCAGTGAGATGCCCCCCCCCAGCTCTGCCAGTGCCACTCACCGACATTCCCATGCTGGATCGTGATCTTTGTCCTCCCTGCAGTCAGCAGTGGGGCTAAGTGTGACACCATTCTGTCACAGAGCTCAACAACAGCCATGGGCCCTCTGATAATCTGCAAACACAGAGAGAGCAGTGGAAATCAGCACCTGCACTGCCAGCTCACACGAGTTTTCTTAAGTGCTTGGCTCTTGGAAGAAAAAAAGTTGGGACTCAAGGCTTTTGCTTTGCTTTTCTTTGACTTCTTCACTAAAGGATGTTCCTGGTTCCTTCAGCAAGGAGAAGAGACTGGCAATGAGGGAAACTTGCTGGCTTTATAAAATGCCATTAAACCAGCATGGAAGTAAGTAACTAAATAAGGTCCTGGAAAGAAAGTAGATTTTTAGACCCGACTCCTGATTTTTGAAAAACTGTAGACCAGCTGCTTCCTCTCTTTCTGGAAAAGCTTTCACCCAGAAAGAGCCTCCACTGCTGGAAGGGTAGCAGGTGACTGGCCCCTCTACTCAAGGTCCTGCGTGTGCTGGGCAGCACAAGTGCCAGCCCTGCACTACACAAACTCAGACCCTTTCTCCTTCCGCAGATATTATCTGCTGCACCAGCTGCACTGGGCCAGAGCTGGTTTTATGCCACTGTCGAGAAGCTGTGAGTAATTGTGGCCACGGAGACCTGAGCAACTCTAAGCAATGAGGTAAACTCTGAACTACTATTCAGCATCCTTTCGACTCTGGAGGTCCCTGGCTTGGTTCCTGGTGCACTGGCCAGGCCAGACGCTGTCACGCATTTCCCAGAGACAGGTGGAAAGCGCAGACCATACAACAGACACAAAAGACCCACGGGAGAAGGGAAGAAGTTAATGGAGGAATTCCCAACAGGGGTGGGATGATGTAAATCCCTCACGCAAAGCCTGACGGTGTTTTGAATAGCATGGGGGCCGATGACAGATAGCTCCTTGGCAGCCCACCCGCATTAAATAGAACAAACTACAAAGTGAAGGGCACTGCCCTGCCAGAGACAGCAGGATGTGGGAGCAAGGAATCTACAAAGCACCGGGAATCTGCAAACTGTGTGTAATCCTGTAAATCCAGGCTGACAAAGTGAAGCTTGAAGAGAGCAGAGACAACCACTGGAGGGGTCTGCAAGGAAGGCACCACTTGACCGCACTTGTTTGCAGAAGAACTTGTTTGCACCTCCAACAAATGAGGCAACAATAAGGCACATGGCCCTTGTCTGAGCTGGCAAAGAGGCTCCGTGCCCATGCTTGCAGCATTTTCACAAGCTCCAGAATACAGCCAGAAAGACTACATGTGACCAGGCAAGGACGGGTCCTCAGCCTGTGATAATAAAGCAGGCCAAGAAGCTGCTCACACAACAAGATGAAGAGATGTGGCACACCACGGCCAGACTGCTGGTGGCACCGTTACCTGGCTGACTGATGACCATGTTTCAATATTCTGCTCTTCCAAGATCAACTCAGTCACTTCCACGTAATACTGCCCCAATTGCTCCAACATCTCCAGCTCCTCTCCCTCCTGGACTTCCACATCAGAAACTTGCTTTAGTAACTGAAGCACTGCAAGGAGGTCAGACGACTCCAGCACGGGTGTCTCTCCTCCCCTCAGAACAGCGGCCAAGACATCAAGAGCACCGAGAGCAACAGAAAGGTTCATGTCTTGGATGTCGCTTGTGAAGAAGTTCTCAGGAATCTGCCATGGAAAAGACGTTTTAGTTCAGTGCAGAGCCCTGCATGCCCTCGCTGGTGTGAGGACACCTGCCTGGCCACCCAGGCTTCTCTTAGGGGAAGATCTGCCTTGATATTTTGAACTCTCTTGTCCAGCCTCTCAACCTCAGTGAGATGAGTCAATCTGAAGCAACACTTTGCTTGTTTGATCACAGTACATGTTACAGCTGTATTGGTCCCACTCTCCGACAGCAGCTCAGAAAAGGCCACAGGCATAACTGCTGCCCTCAAAGACCAGTAGGTGCCAGCAATTCCACCCCAACAGCTCCTGCCTGCTCCCAGTGCTGGGGCTGCAGGACTCACCACAGTCCTCTCTGCAAGTGTGTTCACACGGCCGAGAAGCGAACGGCTGGATTCCAGCTGAGCTTTCTTCAGCTGCCAGTATGCATCTGAGAATAAAACAAAAGCATAACCATTGCTGTGGTGTCTGGCAGCGTGCTTAACACGTGCCATGTTCAAAGCCTGGGGAACGGTCCTCAGATGGTGGGTAAGTTTGTAGGACAGTCAGGGCAAGGAGACTTAACAGCTGTATTTTATTTCTGGTACAAGATCCCACCTGGAGAGGCAGTCTAACGCTTCTTTTCTGCCTCCTCCCCATGTCCCCCTGGCCAACGAGTCTGGAGATGCCTGGATTGGAAGGCACTCTACAGCACTGCATCCAGAAGCCATGTAACATGTACAACCACTGCTTAACTGGAGAACAGCAAAATAACCTGCCAGAGTGCATGCAACTGAAGGAAAACCACAGCTACAGCAGGCTTTGCACGTGATCGCTTCAGAGCGGACACGAGGCCTTCCCACCACTGGCCATCATCCTAGCTAGGACCTCCAGGAGTGAATGCCATGGAAGTAATGAATAAACAAATAACATGCTGTACCCTTTCTGTAGCGACAGATAAAAGGCAAAGACTGCAAACAAGATGTGTAACTGAATCCACTGCTGCCAACTTCAAAAACTCGGCATTCCTCAACAGGCCCTGTGGAAACACACACAAACAGAAGGCCCAGGTCCCCCAGAGACACGCCATCCCCAGCAAGTATCGTGTTTCCTGCAAGCAATCCACAAACCCTGTTGAAGACAAAAGCTGTGGACTGCTCCTGGAGCAGCCCCAGAGCCAGAGCAGAGCAGGGACTGGGCTCAGAAACCGCTCCCGACCCACCCGGTAAATCCTCTCCAGAAGGAACTCGGAGGAGGCGGCAGTGCCAGGTCCTGAGCTCGTGATTTATCAGTCACGTCATGCCAGTCTGGCTGAGAGACCGACTCCCTCCTCCCAGCACAGCATCGAAGCACCGCGTGGGCAAATCCCGGGAAACAGCATCACTGACAAGTAAGCCATTTCTCTCAGCAGACGAGAAAGCCCGTAATTAGCCCAGGACATCTGAGCAGCTGTCATTGCTAGGGTCATTGCAGGAGTCTTCAATGACCAAGGGTTTAGTGATGACTGTGCCTGTAAGTACGATTTGTAAGCTGCCCAGCCCAGCTCGGAATGTGCTTCTGCTCTCCTCCCTGAAGGAGAAGCATCATTCCAGAAGCTGCACCAAATTCCCTAAGGATGGGGCTGGCTTCTCGGACTATCCCTGTGTGCTGACCCCCCACTGCAGAAGGGAGCTGAAGCAGCGAGGGTAGTGAGACTTACCCGGGCAAAGGAACTGTGCAGTCACTTCCAGAACGGTGCTTTCAACCTCCAGAGCGTTTGAGCTCCACCCAAACACAAGGTCTTGCTCTACCACCCAGCACGACCGAACTTTCTCAATCTGTTCCACGCTGAGGACTTTCTGCCAGAGGTGCAAGTCGGTGATGTTCCCACTGAAGGACTCTTTATCCCTGAAGGTGCCCCCCAGGGAATCTTGATCCTGCCCAATTATGAAAGTCCCCTGGCCGTAGATGGCCTGGGGGGCAGACGGCCCCACAGCACACAAACCGCTGGCAGAGGCTCTCCTTTTACCGTCGGCATAGATGGCCCAGGTCCCGTTTTCCTGCTGCCAGGTCACGCAGAAGTGATGCCACTGTCCATCAGCGCGGAACACGGGCAGGTATGGTGAATGGTGCCCGTGGACTATGAGAGCAAATCGAACAAAGCCTTCCTCGTCAACAAAGCCACGGAGCTGGAACTCATTAATAAAAGCTGGCACAGCATAGGAGAAGATGGTAGCAATCTCCTGGGTCCTGGTGTCCCATTGGAGGTGGGCGCAGGCTGTGACAGCAGGCAGTGCTGGGAAGTCAGAGAGCACCTTTACATATTTTGTGTCTGTTTTGTCTCTGAAGACCAGGACTGGTACAACGTGGTCCCCTAGAAGGAGAAATTTCAGCCAGCGTAAAGGAGGAAGCATGGGCCAAAGCCTGCTCGTCTTCCACTGGGACGATGTATTGGGTCTGACCTCCTACTCAAGCTAAGAACTCATGGACCCGGCAGGCAAGGACATCCCGTAAGCATGCCGCAAGGCTTCTGCTTCCCCCGTACCCGGAGGGGATCAGGAAGGCTGGCAAGCTGAGACTGCGTCATTTCAGCGAGTGTAATTTCCAGAAACTTAGTTTTCTAGCAAATAGGATTGCAAACAATGAATATGGAAGGAACAGCATGTTCCCAAGCATCCCATGCTATAGCAACCAAAAGCATAGTCAAATAAGACCTTTGAGGCATCTGCCATGCGGCGCCTTGCTGCTGGGGAACGCCCGTCCTCCTGGTCCTGTCTCTAATGCCATTGCTCTGCAGGACCCACAGGTCACAAATGGTGAGGCTGAGCAAAGCCAGACCTGCTTTACAGGGAGATGGTATAGGAGGACAGAGCAGAGGAGCTCCTTTGCAGCTCCCACCCGAGGCATTAAAAAATCTTGACAGTGAGCAGCTGATGTGCTGGGATCACTGTCGTTCGCGCTGCCAGTTCCAGCTTGTGACTAGAGGTCCTAGGTTTTACCACAGTGACAATGAAAACCAAGTGGCGACTTTTCCAGTCAGATTGATTTTTCAGAATAAAAACGATCCAGCAGTGAACTTGTCTCCCAATAGTCCAAGCCCACTATACTCACGTCTCCGTTTTGGTTTGTGCAGGACACCCTCCCTTTCATTCAGCCAGACAGAACCTCTGATGTGGTGGGACTGCAGCAGTTTGCTAAAGGTAGTTTGCTCACTGTCTTGGGGTCCAAAAAGCAACTGGGAAAAGCGTTGTTCACAGTATCTGTCTGCATGCCACCAGTCCAAAGCAGTGGCCACATACTCATACACGTGTCTTGAGGTCTCAATCGTGACAGGAGCAAAACCTGGAGAAAGACACACGCAACGTGGAGAAAGAGAAAGCCTCTCTGACCCACTTTCGTGCCATGTACGCTACAGGGTCATTCTCTTGCAGCATCCCCGAGCATTTACAAATACTGCCCGGCGCACCCCAGAGAAGCTGAAGACGGGAGCTCATGTCCGTATCCAGCCCTCCGGATGTTCAGTGGGCACAGTGTGACAGAAAAGTCCAGACTATATTGGACCTAAAATAAGGGACATCTGTAAGTCCATTCACAAACTGAATCACTGGCCTAGGGCTGGAGCTGGGCGTGCTCCTGTGGGACACCCAAAAAAACCATGTTGAGCTCAGTCCGGAGAAAGAGCTCGCTGTGGTACGGCTAGGGATTGCCCTCAGGGTAGCTTGTTCAAAGCAGTTACACACAACCAAATTTTCTCGTTTCATTCCCATTTCCCAGCTCCTATCAGCTTCTGCATTTGCGGACGCAGTTTGCAAGAGCAAAAGAATCTGTTTTGTTCGCGGTTACAGCAGCACAATGACTAGCAGCTGAGCAGTACTTAACTGATTCTAGACAGTAATTTCACAGTCAGCCAAGCAAATACTTAGCTATGCAAATATAATTTCAGGCACAAAACAGGGCATCAGAAAAAGTTTCTCTACCTTTGTTTCTGCCACTGGGCATCTTTTTATGCATTGTTTCTCGGTGCTGAATATTGCTTGTAAAAACATACAGCAGTGCTGATAAAAACACTAACCTTTAGAAGTCTGATTCTTGGCAAGGGCTGCAAAGGCAAAGAGGCTCCTGGACAGAGTACCGACCTGTTGGAGAGGATGTTTTGTAACGTTCATATAAAGCATTACTATTACCTCAAATACTCAAATTATAAAAATTACTGTAAAACTCACCAGAAAGCTGAAAAACCAAGAATCAAGTCTCAAGTCTCTCCTAAACATGCTGCCCAGCTGGAAAGCTTTCACCTTTTGCCAGAATAAACAAAATATTAGTAGGGATGCATTACAGAGACAGAAGTGTTCTGCCGAAACTTAGCTCTCAGATGAGGCTGCTTTCCTCGGAAAGTCTTGAATCAAAGAAGAGAAAACGACTGCCTGAAATACCTGTCCTGGGTAGTATCCTATCAAAATAATTCTCAGTTCTTCTTAAAGAACTCAAGATCTCAGTTTAACATTTGTTTCCGGGATAGAGAATAATTAATCATAACACATATACAGATGTGCGATATTAATAGACAGGCAAGTTAGCAGAGCCTCTTTACCTGCATTAACTAAATAAAAAAGCCATCATAAATTGCACCGTTAAGCAGTGTCACATCACTGGCAGCTTTTCTCATTTCTTTTAAGGCCTGCAGGAACACAGCACCAGAAGAGAACCTACAGACCAGCGAATCCAGCCCCCACGAGCAGTGACTGAGCACACGGCTCAGCCCCACGAAGCCGTCCCGGAGAGCTGCCCAGCATCGGGGCTCGGCCGGTGACCCCCGTCACACCAGCTCTGGGCCGGCGGAGGGAAAGCCCGAGTGCGTGGCTGTAGAAAATCTAGTAAAAGTCAGAGATATGGGTATGTAAAGAGACAAACGCGGAAACTGGCAACGCGATCTCCAGTGCAAACAAGTCCTAAAAGCTGTCTCTCGGCAGTGGCACTGCCAGCCGTGAGTAATCTCTTTCTCCCGTGCAAAAGCACACATTTAAGCACTTTGCTACTAAGGGACTAAGGAGATCAGGTCTGAAGCCCGGACTCTAAACACGTTCACCGACAGTCTTCCAAAGTCCAGCAGTGACTTTATAAACAGAAGGCAGCTCCGAGCCCTCCCGGGAGAAGAAGTTTGTCAGATGGGCACTGCCAACCTCCCGCTCCTCGACCGCTGCCCGCCGCCCCACGTCCTCCCTTCCCGCCCCTGGAGATGCTGCCACGGGAAATCTGGAACACGGTCCATGGCATGAAAAGCAGGGCAGCAGCGGGGGAGTTACCAGGGATCCAGCCGGCAGCGGGGGGCTGTCACCCTCCTGGGGACCCCGGGGGAAGGGGGGTACCCCCGCCACAGCCGCCGGCAGGACAAGACCGAGCTACCCCGGTGGCCCCCCCC